>CAVLJG010000001.1:24831155-25114537 GCA_963669975.1 Acanthoscelides obtectus
TACTTGGAACATCACGTTCATTCAGATAGAAGTGCTCGTGGGGTAACGCTGTGAGAATAAGGAGACTGTGGACGATGTTGTAGCAAAACATCAGGGGGTTAATTCTTGAGTTAAGGGAGTAAAATAACTGAGAGAAAGTGGGCGGGGTTCTCTTAGGTTTGGGGGCATTGTGTTCCTAAACACTGATAGAAGAGTATTTTCGAAACGTTTACGACTACCATATTGACTCCTCAGTCTATTTTGTTCTCCCGTGCCTTACTCAGCATCATTTGCCTCACCATTGGTTGAATATCGACCCATTTTTCCTCCCGCATATGCGTAGCAATATACCTGCCACATTCTAGTACGTAATTCGGAGTATCATCCTCTCCATTGCAATATTCGCGTACCCCCTCTTTCCTACCCTCCTCAGGTAGTTGTCAAAACAACCATGTCCTGTGAGGAACTATGAAGTATAGTAATCTATCCACACCGCACCCTTGTCAATCCAAGTTTTAATATCTGGGATCAGCCTTCTGGTCCATCTCTTTAGTCGCTTGTAGATTCGACGTCTTTTTTCATAGAGTGCACATCTCTCCGCTGCCAGCAAATTTTTATTTTTTCCTAGCCTACCTTCTATCAGTCGCTCCAGTAGCTTTCCAAGGCAACTCAGCATACACAGAGGTCTATATTTGACTTCTCTGTCGGTTGGTTTTGGAGGTTCTGGGATGAGTACGAAACCAGCCCTCCTTCCATCTATTCGGAAAAACTCCAGGTTCTCAAAAATTCGTTCTTCAAAGACACCGCGATTTCGGGTATCTCTCTAACCATGCGTTTTCAAGTGTGACGCAGCTTCTTCCAACTCACTCATGGTGAGCTCTGATACGTCCATAGTCTCCTCAAGCTTCCATTCGGTGAGTGAGCATTTCGGAAACAATCCCTCTGCAATTTTTATTGGATGTTCAGTATCCAGGTACGGTCTGTCTGTGAGTTTCAATTTTTCATAGCAATCTTGTACAGGTATGCTTGTCCCCCAAACGTCGTTTTCTAAGTCATTCAGTAAGTATTTCCACCTCCTCTGTTTAGACGTCATTATGATCTTTTCTAGCTTTTTTGGCATATTGATGTTGTTTTCTGTACTCAAGCATTAGAACGTTATTCCTTATTGTATTCGGACTATGGTAAAAATGTCTCTTGTTATTCTACGCCTGATAGTTTTTTGTCGTAGGTGTTCTAAATCTTCCAGTAGTTGATCTTTGTCCTTGTAACCATCCAGTTTTGTGTTCCATAGGGCTTACTGCTGATTTCCGGGGAATGCTTACTATATTATAAATATAGACTTATTGAGAGAACATGAATACAGCAATTTAAGATACGTGAATATGTTACAACAGAACGGGTACATATCTCAGATTAATACACCTACTAGGGTAGATTCTCACTCATCTACGATTATCGACCACATATTTTTGACGACAAACAGATTTAAGGTCTCTGAAACAGCAATTGAGTGTAAACCAATACTTTTGGTAAATTGTATGACCGATCATTATCCTGTTTTGTTCAATGTTGGGTATTTGAAAGGAAGTAATTGTATCATCAATGAAAACAGATATGAATTTAAGAAAATTGATTAGAAAAGGTGGACAGATTATTTGCAAGTGGTGACTTGGGACAATGTTTTTTCAGAAAGTGATGTCCAAAAATCAACTGATAGCTTCTATAATGAGTTATATAAAGGCATAGATCATTCAACGTATTATTTAAAAATAAATAGTAAGTCTAGAAAACGCAAGCCGTGGATGACTGACGGTATTCTTAATTCGATGAAGAAGAGGGATGAGTTGAAACAGAGTTTGACGAAAGATAATGATAATTTGATATTGAGGCAGTACTATATCTCCAACAGAAACAGAGTAACTAATCTTATTAAGATCTCTAAAAATCAATATCACACACAAACATTCATTTTAGCAGGTAATAACTATAAGAAAGGCTGAAATGTTATTAATGAGGTAACTAATGCTGGCAAAATTAAAAAATGACGTAAAATCACAATAATCAGCAGCTGGACACTCCCACTGATATAGCCTGTGTTTTTAATAAATATTTTGTTGATATAGGTGAGCAAATAACAAGTCAGATTGATCAAAACTCAATTCTTGATACATCAGATCTTCAGGTCGTCAACATTGCTCACTCTATGTTTCTATCTCCAGTGGATAACATAGAGTTACAGCAAATAGTTTGTAATCTGAAAAATAATACCGCACCCGGAAAAAATGGCTTTCACACTAAAACTATCAAGATGATCACGAAGTATATCAGTCACCCTATAACTCACATTATCAACCTATATTTAAAATCCTCAGTAATTCCTCGCCAATTCAAAGAAAGCATAAAGATACCAATATGTAAATCTGGAAGTAGAGACAATATGTTCAATTATAGACCTATTTCAGTTATCAATGTATTTGGGAAGATTTTTGAGAAGTGTTTGAATAGCAGACTTTGTTCTTTTCTTGAGAAATATGACAATATCAAACTGTCAATTTGGGTTCCGCAAAAATGCAATACACAGCAATCTCTTTAAGAACTTCTAGGAAAAGTGCTTGAAAATTTCCAAGATGCAAATAAGACTGTTGCAGTTTTCCTAGATCTTCAAAAGGCTTTCGATTCAGTATCTCATACAATTTTATTAAAGAAACTAGAAAGTGTTGGAGTGCGTAGTGGAGTTCTGAGCTTATTTGGGAACTATTTGGCTGATCGATTACAACAAGTTAAGGTAGGTTCAGATTTAAGCAGCATTCAAAAGATCAAAATAAGTGTGCCTCAGGGGACGGTTTTGGGACCAACACTGTTCGTCATATACATAAATGAACTACTCTGATGCAATTTCAACTGTAAAATGATATCATATGCAGACGATATTGTTTAAGTTTGCACTGGTCATTCATGGGATGACGCAATACGGAATGCCGCGTTGTCATTAAATAAGTCAAATGCTGGTTGGATAACAATTTACTTAAACTTAATATCTCTAAAACTAAGTATGTGACGTTTTCTCCAACCAAAGTAGGCATGCCATTACACCACCGAACATTAATTATAAATGATAGTGCTGACACTGTCGAAAGAGTTGAAGTTATTAGATACTTAGGAATCATTGTTGACAGTAATTTAAAATGGCAGATTCATGCCGAGCTTTTGGCATCGAAATTAAGCAGAATCATTCATACGTTTTTTATTCTTAGGAATATCTTAAGCAGAAAAGGTCTTCTCTCAATATATAACTCGTTTGTGGAGTCTCTACTAACTTACGGAATAAGTATATGGAGAACCGCATACACTAGGACTTTAAAAATATTACAAACCGCGCAAAATTATATTGTGAGGACTATTTTTTGTATCCCATGTAGGTCAAGTTGCAGATTCGTTTACATTGAAAATGAGCCTTTGAATGTTAGAGGTTTATATATTTTTGCTGCTCTGAAATTTATTCACTCCAGAAACAAAGTTCTAATTAGCCACGCTTACGAAACAAGAACTAAAATAAATATAAGTTACACTTACACCAGAGTGAATAAATCTGTTTGCCAAAAATGCATAAAGTTTGATGGTACTAGGCTGTATAATAAATTACCCCTAGAATATAAAATCCTCTCGAAGTATAGCTTCAAAAAAAAAATTAAGAAGTTCGTCTTAAATAACTTTGACATGCTTGCATCGATTGTAGCTTGACTCAACCCAGACGTTTCGTTTCTATCTAGTGTTTTTTATTTCTTTTTTATATACATTTTCTCATAATACACTTTATGACCATTAGCCATGCATTGAATTTGTATATTGTACGACACACACAAGCTTATAGCTTAGGTGTCATTCTTTTGTATTAAATAAATAAAATTCTCTATTAAGACAGATCTACCTACCTAAATTTAGCTCCATTTATCGTCCACCTGCGGATTTTGTGTGTCTCTGGTCTTTCATGTCTGTTATTTGTTATTCCAAACATAATATATTTATGTCGCTCAGGTTTTTACCATCGACTACTTTCCAGTTTTTGGTTTTACCAATTAGGTTCTCATTATGGAAAGTAATATCTATATAGGACGTTGGGCTTCCTCCTCTGACAAAGGGTGGTTTGTCACCATGCTATTCTACTGCACTGAAAAAACGTGACAGTCCGTTGACAAACGATGACAAAAATCACGAATATAACATTTCTGGCATGCGAGCATATTTCGCATCCGACACTGATGACAAAACGAGAACATCAATTTGCGACATTCTCCTGTCAGAAATCTCTTAAGACTTAAGGTCTCATCAATGTAGGTGCCTAGACACGCGAGGATACGTGCTGATGAAATGGCAAATCTTAGGTCACTGCGGTATGCCAGATAGGTTATAATGGGGCCCAAAAGAGGCCACTAAATAGCATATCCATCAGTGACCAGTGGCTTCGTATCGCATTTTCCGCCTTCATCCACACCGTCTAGATCCGATCCTGTCCTCATTCCTTTCAATATAATTGATTGCTGGCAACATAATGGAATCGTTTATGTCCGCATGTGTGTAATGTTTATGAAATGTCCAATAGGATAAATTCTATTATTGATTGTTTGCATTTATAACGTTCAAATTATTAATTAATATCGTCTGAGCAAATCAACGATGCGCATCAATACGGAATTAATTTATCAATGGCCGTGTTATTTCCAGAGAACATTCCTGAGATGGTGTATCGTTACTCTTTTGTCCGGTAATGACATGCCCACACTTTCTCAACTGACGTACTCGAATAAGAGTCCGCTTGTATCGGTCGGTGTGGATCAATTTAGAATAACGGATGGTGAGTCACCAATGAATAGTTTTGATTCTTGAGGAGCTCTAATAGGAAATTCTATAGTGAATATTCATATCAGAGTCGAGTACATGCTTTGTATGAATAGTGAAGCTTATAAAGAGGCTTGGAACTGCCCTTAGGTGTGTCACAGGACTTGATTTGTCAGTCTGTCCTCATGCATCAAGTATCGATACTGGAGTCATTCTGGTCCAGGCAGCAGCCAGAAATTAAATGGGGAAAAAGCACGATCTAATGATTATAGATTGCCACGCCTTTTT
The DNA here is from genome assembly GCA_963669975.1 of Acanthoscelides obtectus. Lineage (NCBI taxonomy): Eukaryota > Metazoa > Arthropoda > Insecta > Coleoptera > Chrysomelidae > Acanthoscelides > Acanthoscelides obtectus. The sequence continues at coordinate 24,836,259 of CAVLJG010000001.1, forward strand.
TTTATAAATAAGAGAAAATGGTGGGGTGATTCCTCTTTCCTTGTTTTAAATTAATTAACGAATTAATAAATTACTATAAATAAAATCTAATGATCCGTCAAAGCAAAACAGCTGTCAAGTGGCGTGCAAATTTATTCCCTATCTCAATGAGGCGGAGAGTAGGGGGGTGTTAAGAGCGCCAGCGACTCAAGACGATTTAAGTCACAAATCCCTGAGATGTTAGTCGGAACTTGTTCTGCTTGACCACCACACAAATAAAAAAAATCTCATACTAATGATGCATCCTAATTCACTGAATACAGAGAGCCAAATAAAACAAGATATCTAAAAAAGAAGAATGAATCACAATATATTGAAAAAACAAGCGGCACATATGCTCCGTCACTGGAGTGCAAGTTAAAAGAAAAGATGTTATTGAAAACTACCTGACAATAAAATTAATAGACCGTAATAACTAACCCTGCAAAACGTTTACCGTGGTACACGTACGAAGGCTTTACAAATATAGGTCTTACAAATATTTCAACGCCTAAACCTAAACATATCTGGATAATGGTCTTATCTGGATAGTGATCTTCTTCCAGTTACAGTTCTAGGTACACAGCTTACAAACGCTCAGGTCAAAAACCAGTGGCCAGTAGTGAGCAGTGACATAAGGAACGTCACAAGGTAGGGAGTTGCTTGCCTCGTTTCCACAATTTACGGTATAAAAAAAACCCTAGAGAGAGAAAAAGATTGTTTAAAAATCTACTCTCTACTCTGTCTGAGACAGAACTACACATTTAAAAGACTCAAACAAGAAGAAAACTCCATGTACATCCTCTGTTACTAGACGGCGGTTCTCCACAATGGCTTTCTACTAAAAGGAATCAGATATTGAACAAAATTCTTCAGGACAAGCATTAAAGGACATAGTCCACTGGTTTATGAAAGAAACTTACCGCTGGAGGTTAAAATCCCATTACAAAATGGACAGGGTAGTACCCTAACCAACACAACTAAGCGTAAGGTACAAAATAAAAGGGTACTACTCCATAAACTAGTACTTGTGGCGTTAATATCCCAAAATCTGGAAGTCAAGGAAAAAACGCCCGCACGCAACGAAAATCACAGCGGAAAAGTAAAATGGCGCTGGATGCGTCGGTACGCAATTAAAAGAAGGTATCTTGATAGTAATCACATTTCAAAAGAAGGCAACTTGATAGTATATCAAATTTTAACAGAATGTATCTTGATAGGAAAGTAAACATTAAAAGAAGGTTAAAATTAATGGCCTTGAAGAAGCTTATCTTGATAGAATAAAATATCCCTATACTGCTAGTACGTGTAAACTCACAAGGTGGCGCGCTGGTTGCCACTGGGCAAAACGATGACAGTAACAAATCTGTCTACGAGGGACCAACAATATTTTATGAGGAGATTTCTCAGATATAAGAAAGATTTCAATACAATATTGAGTCGCTGAAAATGACAGATATAATACGTGAGAAATTCTACAATCAATAAACTATGGAATTTGACTAGTCTAGGAATGGACACTCTATAATCAATAAAGATAAATTAAAATTACTCATAAGTGATCAAAACAGTAAAAAGAAAGCTTACATGATTTTAGCACGTGACACGATCATTAAAAAATAGTTTGATGAGCTGAGTAAACGAGCTGCACTTAAATACAAAAAAGCGAGATATGTACATTTTCTTCAAAAAAGGACATAGCTGGCACCGTGGCGGTCATAAACAAATATATTTTGGGTAAATCCATTTATGGGATGTTATACATGACATTTGAGGGCACATTCATAAAATATTGGTATCTCAATTTCGACCTATATATAGCAAAGTTGTGATTTTTCAAATGGAATTCCTAAAATTTTATTACATATTTGCAAAAACCAATTCAAAAGAAGAAAATTGATATAACATACTATGGGGTTTTGGTAATTAGTTACTGAGATATAAGGTGTTTGTGTCTAGAAAAACAGCGGTAACCTAATATGCAACATCCAAGGCAGGAAACATTTTCCACACTACAAGAACGTTTTGAGTCAAGTGGAGCAGTAGAATATAGTAAAAATCTATAAATAATCCAAGTGTCACCAATGAGGCGAATCAGTTGGAGGTTCTATTAAAGTTGCAGGTAAATCCTCATTAAAGTGCATGGCAAATTGGAGCAGACACTGATATATGCAGAACGTCTGTCCAAAGGATTATTCACGAGCATAGGTACCATCCATATCACCTATGCTCGTATCAAGGCCTTCGTCCTCAGGATTTTGCAGCTCGAATGGAGTTTAGTAGAATAATGCTAAATAAAGTGAGAGAAGACACTACTTTCCTGGATAAGGTTCCTTTTAGCGATGAACTTTTAACAGCATAGGTGTTGTCAACAGCATAACATGCACTATTATGCGACGGAAAACCCTTACTGGGTGAGGCAAATAGATTTCCAAAATAAATGGAGCTTGAATGTTTGGGGAGGAGTTATTGGCAGACAAGTTATCGGGCCTTTCTTTTTCGACAACAGATTAACAGGTACAGAATATTTGAATTTTTTGATCGAGCATTTGCCTTTGCTTATGTACTTCCAACACGACGGCGCACCTGCAGATTATCATAATCATGTGCGTAACTATTTGGACACCTGGAGTAACAATCGTTGGATCGGTCGTGATGGGCCTATATCTTGGTCTCCTATATCACCAGATGTGACACCGATAGACTTCTCTCTATGGGGCTATGTTAAGCAAGAGGTTTATAGATATCCATCTACCCCGGAAAATATGAAGGAACAGATTAAAGATACTTTTCTGAACATAGGGAAACACATGCTGAGGGATGTGCAACGGTCATTTATCCAAAGACTATGGCTGTGTATTCAACATCGTGGAGATATTTTCGAGCAGTAGTTGTAGATTAGGTCTTGAGTAGAAATAGCTGTTTGTTTACTTTGTTGTTATAGTTGTTTTGCTCTATTACGCTTGAAGCTGATTTATACTGTTCTGACAGTTATCAGTTTTTACGTTAAATCTGTACTCTTAGTGGTAATATGGAATTAGCCCACTGTTTGCCTTTTGTTTCCATGGATGATGTGATCCTTTTTTCCTTAATTTTGATATGTTGTTCTATTAAAAGCTTAATAACTCAAAATCTAGTGATTTTATCTGAATCAAAAAAGCTTATAAAAAATTGATTCCAAACTCGCACAAATATACAGGGTGATACATTTGAAATTTTTGAGAAAAAGTTCAATTCGCGTTTTTGACTACCCTGTATGAGAAATAAATGAAAAAGCGATAAATAAGATAAAAGCTGAGGTGTGTAAGTTTTTTTGATACAAAATTCAGCACTCCAAATTTCAAAATGACGGATTGAGGGGTTGCCGAAATGGACGGTTTTTTTGGACAGAACACCTTACATCTCGGTAACTAATTACCAAAACCCCATAGTATGTTGTATCAATCTTCTTGGTTTATCTAAATATGGAATACAATTTGAGGCATTCCATATAAAAAATCACAACTTGCATATGTAGGTCAAAATTGGGACAGCATGTATAATTGTCAATATTTCAGAAATGTGCTCTCCAATGTCATGTATAACATGCCATAAATAGATTTTCCTAAAATTTATTTATTTATGAGTAATATTCCGTCCACACATGGATGGGTCACCCATATTAATGATGTTGTCCAGAGTGGAATAGAACTGACTGCAAGCCTCGTCAGGATTTTCATTTACTTATAAAAAATTCAGCCAGTGACAGCCAGCTATTGATATAACAAAGTGTAGTTGACCTTTTGGTCATTTCCATCGATATTCTGTTATATCATAGAGTTTGGCATAGTACAGTGAGGCATAGTTTTCTCTAAATGTGCTCCTTCGAACTTACTGTATTTATTTAAATGCCTGCTCAAGCATAATTCGATTCAATTCATTTATTAATCCAATAATATCTACAATACAAAATTTGATGGGTCATCCATAAGTAAAAATGAAAAGCATTATCTCAAAAACGACCACAGGATAGCACACTATAAACAACTTATCGATTTCGGCAATGAATTGTTCATAAATAGATGTATAATGCATAATTGATCGGGGGAGTTGCAGCTTCTAGTTTGATACAGATGAGTGTAAGAATTTTTTTCATATGTTTTGGAGTTTTGCATTGCAAACAACACAGATTTATACAGGTAAAGGGATGATAGAGTTGAAATACTATGTTTCTTAAACATTGATCTACAGGACTCTCCAAATTTCATATTGAATATCAACGGAATGATCCTTTTCTGTGTTAAAAAAATATATTTTTACTGATGGTGAATTTCCCCATGGTATAACGTGATATGATATATTCGGATATGCATTTATAAAATAGATAATCAGAAGTTGCGAGGCATTGAGATAACTTCTTAATTGTAATAATGCATAATAACTTCTGCTTAGTGTTTTGCTCAGTTCATCGATGTTCGTTCTCCAACTCATATCATTGTCAATATAAAGTCTCAGAAGCTTTGTAGTTGACAGACCAATAAGGCGATACTCTACTAATAACATTAAAACTGTAATGTTACCTGTTCAAGCACAAAACTGCATCTGTATTGTGTTGGTGGAATTTACAATTAAGAAGTTGTTCCTACACCAAGTCGTTAATTACACAGCAATTACATTCATCTTGTAATTCAGTGTAGAAACGGTATCTCAAGCGCCATAGATCTCGTGTATTTCGAGGAAACGTTTCCATATACTCTCTGTTTATTTATTGATAAAATAAATGTTACACAGTCCGGCCTACACTGTGTATCCAATTAATTAATTTAAGAAAAAATTTGTTGTTTAATTGAATGTATAAATAACAATTACTCTTGACATGAAAAAAATATACAATTAAAATATTTAGAATTTTTCATATAATAAATAAGTGCATTAATTGAGTGCGTGGTATTTGCTGAGCTGTCAGAGCTGTCATTAACATTACAAATGATAAGAAACAATAATCATAATGAATATGGTATGATATAATAACGTGATCAAGGTGGAAGTATAATGCATTTCTCATTACATTGTTTGTTAATTGAATTTGCCATATGACGACTGAACGATGAAGAAGATAACAATCTTGCATACATAGGAAGAAGCTACATGCAATGCTACAGCCACGTTTGTCAATACACTTCCAAGTAAAGTTTAATTCATTGTAAATCGGATTTTCCTTAGCCATCAAAATAGCCCCATTTATGATGAATAAACTTTGACGGTTAAATATACAAATACAAATTAGGAGAATATTTAGAAAAACGTAACTAGAATAGCATAAATGATCTATTGTTTTTCATCATCAGGTCATCATGTGAATGTGACCCAAAAAAAGTAACAATATTTACTGGATAGAAAGAACATGCTTTTATAGATAGCAGTGGCCCGGCCAAAGCCCCCGATAATACTGTAATCTATAACATCTATTGGCTCAAATTTTGTTTCTCTCATTGTGGGTGTCTAAGGTAAGGATCCTATAGATGGGGATTGCAATACCTGCAGGACATACAGCTTAGGTTAAATTAGGAAAAAGCAGCATTCTTTGGGGCGTATTTGCATGCCGTTGAGAAACTTAAAAAATTTCATGGCTTACTGAGGTATTAGAAAAACACTAAAATTTAGCCAAATCGATTTTATATTTGTATTTTCCTGACTCTATTTTAAGGAATATCAAAAAAGTACTTTTTCATTGGAACTTTCTAGGCACTATATGATGGTGTTTTTAAATTTTGTGACGTTTCGTTTTTGATAAACCATCATCAACTTCATTTTTTATATGGTCCAAAATGTACACCGTGTATAATAATAGCACGAATCTACGATGTATCACATGTTACATTTGTCTTCTTGGTTATAAAGAAAAATGTGTTTTCTTATTTATTTTAATTAAGCAGGCGTTGCAGACAAATGCTTGATGTAAGATTGTGTTGCCATTATTTTCTAAACATGAACATGATTTTCTAACAGTAGAATTCAAAACATTACGTAACATTTCTCTTGTAATCATACTAAATGCTTCCATTACACATTTTGGTAACTGCTGCTCAGTTTCAAAGTATGCCCATAAACCTGGTTTTAAATAAAACCCCAAAAATAAAGTCCAGAGGAGTTAGATCTCCATTACTTTGAACAGGTGTCCTTTCAGACTATTGTGTTTTTTCAGAAAAACTGTTACTTTGCGGAGTTGATTCTTGTCCTTTGCAAGCACTTCCTGAAACGTTTTCAAGCATCGCCTTTTTTTGCCTACATTCAGAGAACATTTATTAGGACCAACCATAAATTGATCCTTTTGCTAACGACCCATAATCTGATCATTATAATTTTAACAACCATTTTGTACAAATACTAAATTATGCAAAATTATTGCACGCAGTAGGTAAAAAACCATAAAATTAATTTTTAATTTTCGGTTCTCAGCCTGCGGGGAATTCTCACGAAATGCTTTCAGGTGGTCATGATTTATGCTATGCTACTTAATGGCATATTTCGAAGCTTAATAGAAATTTAATCGCACTCATATAGTTCTGCTGATCCCAGCAGTCCAAACAAAATGGGGTCTACCATTTTGAGCTAAAAAAAGAGCTCATAACGGACACTAAACACAAAATGTGGAAAGAATGACTTAGGGTGGATTTCACCAGGATTGTCAAATCAACAATCCGTTATTCTCCACCTATAGGATAACACACCGTCAAATTCAGCGAATGAGCTTGAAGTTCCAATCAACACATTTTAGCAACCAATAGCTATGAAATGTTGAAAACAAAATACTGTCAAGTATGAGATGACAACTTGTCATTGAAACATCACCAGCTTATTGGATATTGAGAAATTACATATAATTTAGTCAAAATTTAAAAAAGTGTTCGATTTTTTAATAAAATTTATGTTTTTATTTGATATTGTCGATTGTTAATTCATGTTTATATTATTTTCTTCAATTGATATGCGATTTTACTGATTCAACATCACCTATCGTGTGTTCTGTTCCTATAAACCTCTTGCAGATAGCAATGCAGCATCTACTTGATGACAGGCTCTACCAAAAATTTCATAGATATTACTCGTTTCCAAACATTCATTCATTTACTTGCCGCTCATCAGTACCATTATAGCACCGTCGATTGATATTCCCACAAAACTATTCAGGATTTTGATATCCACACATCCAAAGTCAAATATGTTTTGGTTCTTCAGGAACTGAACAAACATCCACACTATTTTTACAGCGATTAAGAAATACTCAAATATATGTCGAAAAGCTATTCTTATATATTACATATTATTTCTCCCCTGAAATGATAAAAATTTAAAATTCTATGAAAGTTAACCTAATTCTAAAGCACAAAGACATAATATTACATCTATAATGTACCCTTATTTATAAGGCAATTGTTTTTTTACGACTTTCTTCAACATTTCAATAGAAATCACTGATATTCAGAAAGGTTTGACAGCTTCCGTCAAATTGCATTCCGATAAGGTATTTTCCCATTGGTCCAAGGGACCGTTAAATATTAATGTTGGTGAAATTGGCCCTAAGTGACTTGTAAAACGACGTTTGGGGTCAAGCATACATGATAGCTATGAAAAAATTAAAACTCATAGACAGCAAATAAAAATTGCAGAGGGACTATTTCCGAAGTCACTCCCCGAACCAGAGTTCACCATGAGTGCGCTGGAAGACGCTGAAACGCACTTGAAAACAAGTAGGGCCCCAGGACTAGATGAAATACCAAATGAGGTCGTGAAAGCGTTGGTTGAAGAGATACCTGAAATGAATGAATGCTTGAGTCTTTCTGAACAGGTGGAAGGAGGCTGGTTAGGTACTCACTTCTAAACCTCCGAAGCCGACCGATAGACCTCTGTTTATGCTGAGTTCACTTGGAAAACTACTAGAACGACTAATAGAAGGTAGGCTAAGAAAATACGTCGAGGAAAGGAACGGACTGTCTCCCTCGCAATATGGTTTCAGAACGGGAAAGTCTGCTACAGATGCACTGGCACAGCTGACGAAAGCAGCGGATAGCGGCAGCTACTAGTACGAGTAGTAAGAACGGTTGTTTTTGAGGTTAAGAATGCTTTTACCACGGCACAATGACAGAAAATCGTCGAATCTCTAGAGAAGCAAGACAAACGCCCCTATTCCAGTCTGATTAAAAATTTATTTGCACACGTCACTGTTTCTACGAATAAATTATATTGGGTGCAAGTATAAACGTGATTAGCGATAATTGTAGCTATAGATAGAGGCCATACCTGATTTCAAAACTTTCGTTTTACTATCCTCTGAAGTGGCCAGAAAGCAGATAAAGTGTATTTGGTTCCCAATTTTTCCATTTCTTAGTTCCGCCACCGCTAGCTGGCGAGAACATACAAAATAATATTTTATCATTGCCTTTATAGTAGCTTTGCGTCTAGATTCTGACAAAATCAGAGCTACAAAGCATGCGTCCTCCTACTTAATCTGTTTCATCTAAAATATAAACATTTTATTCTGAACAATGCAGTAGTAAATGCCACACTCACCGCTAAAAATTTATAGTTCGACTATGTGGCTTTCTCTGAGACTAGAGCGGGCACGGCGCCTGCTCTCGGCATGGTGTGCTGAGAATGTGCTGTCATGGGATGCGCTTATCCTCCAAGTGGTTTCCATTATAATAATTGGCAATGAATTTAGACCAAGTAGAATGTGTCAATAAGGATTTGTTTGTCTCCTTATTCTCAAAGTCTGTAGTAAGGATCAAAGTGCACATGTCAATTTTTTGACAGCCTTATTACTAAATTCGCATATTTAGTGTTATTTTTTAAAGGTTAAAGGCGAGGGCTTGCAGACAATGGTGGTGCTAAACGATTCCAAGACATGGTACTTCTTAACATGATTTGCAAAGAGCGGCACAAGCCTAATAAAGGTAGATGTTTCCACCGGTACGTATTGTTATTATGTAGATACAATGCTGTCACTGGTAGGCATTTGTACACAAACGAGTAAAAAATAGTCTCTAGAACTACGCAAATTTGGCGACTAACAACGCAATGTAAACATAAAAGCTTGGCTGCTGCAAATCTAATTCGTGATTGAAGGAAGACGTCAGGAGACACCGTTAGCTGTCAATTTGCTAGGCTGATATATTCAAAACATTAATGATTTTTGACATGAGATTTTTCATGTGTTGTGTCGGGTACCACCAACCACTGAGAACAACGTGGCGTCCGAGTATACCCCCTTTATAGTACGAGGGATGTCTTTTAAGTTTTGAATATAGAAACATAGTAGCCTGCGCGGATCGAACGTCAGTACTGAATCTTAACTTCACTCTTTAGTAAACTCAAATTCAAAGTTACACAAAAATACGTGCAGTGTTCTCACTACAGTGAATTTTTAAGTGTCACCAAGTCATTAGAAAAATGGAACTCAACCGAGAACATTTTCGCGCCATAATATATTACAACTTTCAGAGACAATTATCGCAACAAGAATTGCTGAGTTACTGTCCGTTTTCGGAAACGAAGCGCCACATCAGTCGACAATTTCCCGTTGGTATGGAGAATTCAAACGTAGACGGGTGAGTCTTAGCGATGATCCCAGGGTGGGTGCACCAAAAACGGCAGTCACCCAAGAAAACGTCGATGCTGTGCGCAAACTCATCATTGAAGATAGACATGTGACATATCGCGAGATTGAGGCGTCCTTGAAGATCTCAAAGACCTCTCAAGAAAATTAGTCCCTCGTTGGATACCCCACCTGTTGACTGAAGAGCAGAAAGCAGCCAGGGTTAATTGGTGCCTAAAAACGCTTGACCGTTTCAATTCCGGAAACTCAAAAAATGTGTACAGCATTGTTAGTGGTGACGAATCGTGGATTTACTGTTATGAACCAGAAAATAAACGACAGTCGGCCGAAGAAAAGCCAACAAAAGTTATCCGTTCTCGAAGTGTTTCGAAAAAGACATTTGTGTCAAAAACGGGTCATATTGCAACAATTATTCCTCTTATTGAGCAAAGAACTATTACTGCGGATTGGTATACCACCACTTGTTTGCCAGAAGTCATCACCGAGCTTCGAAAAATCAACCCCGAAAGAAGAATCATCCCCCACCAAGACAATGCAAGCTCGCACAGCCCAAAAAACAAGGCAGTATTTAACGAAAGAAAACGTGGAATTATTGGACCATCCTCCATATAGTCCCGATCTAGGTCGTAACGATTTCTTTACTTTCCCGAAAATTTAAAACAGACTGCGTGGTCAAAGGTTCCAGTCACCAGAAGAAGCAGTTGACGCATTCAAAAAAGCCGTTTTGGATCTGCCAGCAAACGAGTGGAATAAGTGCTTCGAAAATTGGTTCGAGCGCATGCAGATGTGTATTATTCTTCGTGGAGAATACTTCGAAAAACAATAAAGTCATTTAAACCTACCTACCGTGTTGTTTTATTTCCATATGCAAAACTTAAAAGACATCCCTCGTAAAGAAAAAAGGTATCTTTCCAACACATCGGAAGAGATGTGTTCTGAAACAATGCTGGAACCGGTCCCTTCAGAACACCGTCGATGACATTGCAGGACGACCACAGAAAACTTTTAAACTTGCTAAGCTTTTTTCGGAGGTTCTGAAACACCTGTACCTCCAGTGAGATAAGACAATACTGAGCAATTGCTCTTACGCTATTTATTTATTTTCGCAGTTAATTGCTCTCTATAAATCCACAGAGCTATCTGTAAAATCTGATGGTTGGCGGGCAAAAGAACGAGACAGGGGGGACTGTTCATATAATTTAAAACATGCGGCTCGACCAGAGCGGTATTTTCGGCAGTGCTCGAATTAAAGGCAATAAAATGTAGCGGATTCTTGTCTCTAGTTAACGATGGGTGACCAAACATTGCGCGCCAGTGCAAAGATTAAGTTGTTTTTCGGAGCGCAGGCATGTCTGCCTCCATGCTCAAAGGTTATCTGATCGAAAAGTGAAGTGAGTATGACCTGTGAGATGTAGCTACTAGATATGGTTCCTTTTGTATTATCTGGGTGTTATTCTTCAGCAGACTGCCATCTCTTTACATTCTTTTCCAATGACCTCCCACGCCACTGGCGAGGAGCCTTCTAGATGTTACATGACATGTATATGATGAAGAACCATATCACTCACTTCAGTCGGTCTGTGTTTGTGTCATTCTGTCTGTCTGCTAATATTCAAACCCTCTATCTCCTGGAAAGGAAACGTCGTTTTTGAAATCTGACGGCTCCTGATCATTTTCATAAATTGTTTTGGGCAGGTTGAGAGTTGAATGAAAAATGAACTAAGTATAACAAATTCATAATTACGTTTTATCTTAATTCCGCGTTGACTGTTTCAACGCCATCTGGTCGGATATTTATGTCGCGAATCGAGGGTTGCCGATGCACTCCAGCATTTACTAGCAAAAAATCGATTCCTCCTCGGAGCTGGTAGGTGGCGGAAGGTGTTTCCAGGTCTACCCTAGCGCTCACGCACTGTCGTATAACTGGTTGCCTAAGCGTCTACACTGCGGGAGCTCTCCACCGCCACCCAAGGGTCGAGCTATACGGGGGCGTTACAGTATGTATACGCTTTCAACATCAATAATTACCCGTTAAAGCTTGAAATGGTACAACACACGCGTGCTATGAAACGCAGCAAACGTACATAACTGCGTCGGGGTTGGATCGATGTCTGATTCAGTCTGACTGATGGGATGGGTGACTGGTGAGTGGCGAGGTTAGTCATAGCAACATTGCCAGATGACTGACTTGATTCAATTAGTTTTTTGTTCGTACATAGCTTTTTTCTCAGCTGGGCTAACTGGTATCGAACATAATCCTTTATGAACTGGTGACAGCGTTGCATGAGGAGTGCAGAGTCAACCTACTTGTCATCATCTTTCAAAGTAATGTAGTTGACAAAAGTATATACCTCATGTCCATAGGCGCCGACAGGAATTGTGATAACTTTTTGTTGAGTGGGAGGAATCAAATGTTTTCAAGAGAGGAGGAGAGGAGACAAATCCTAAAAGCTCCCAAAATTGAACACAAAGTCATACTGAATATGCAAATTTTGATGTCCAACTGGATGCTCAGGGCAAGTCGCGACCTGAGGGCGCCCCTGAAAACAAGAGATAAGTAGCAGATTATTTATATATTTGTTTTAGTGTGTTTAATTCCCCGTTTAATTTGGAATTACAGAGCACTCTATACATACGTGTATTTTTTTATTTACCATAATATTTTCAGTAGCAAGAAATTGCCCAGAAGCTCCGTGTTTTAATGACATCGATATAGTTGGAAACACCCAATAAATGTTGACATTTATTAACTTTTTTATGTATAGCTTTTATCAGTCTTAACGGTACCCCTTAATGTTCTCTGTAATGACTTCTATAAATACAAATAGTGACTTTCGATTCGAGAGAACGTCTAGATCAGAGACGTTCATATAGATGCTTCAATTAACTTAGCCTGTCCACAAGAAACTTTCTCCAAAATTTTATTGTTCGCCTTATTAAATCCTGATTGACTGAATCTACAGGGTTATCCAAATTAAGTGTCCACCATTAGTAACTTTGTTATTAGTGAAAATACAAAGTTGTTTGAATTAGCAAACTAGTAGCATTTTTAACGCTGGTAAAAATGAGAAATAAAAAAAAACAATTGAGAGTCGTTATTTTTTCAGTAAAATAACATTTTTTTTAAATGGAAACCCCTGTATATTATATTTTTTTCTGTTAAAGCATCAAATTTTAAACAAAAAAGTTCATAATGACTTTTCCGCTAAAGTCAAAAATAAAGTCAAAATAACGATAAATATTTTTAATTATTTGCAGTATTATAATATTAAGACGGCTATGAAAACAACATGGCGTTCGCGATTTGACAGCATTAAGATAAGCGACAAATTGTTAAACTGGACATACTCGCAACTAGAAGGCTTTGGAAAACAATGATAAAATCAAATAATGTCAAACATTAGTGTAAATACTTGTTTATAAGCTTTATTGTGTCATTAATTTAAAGAAAAATGTTCTCCCATGAAGAAAAGTGTGATATGTTAGAATGCTATTTAGTGTGCAGAAAATCCTCCTTGAGAGAGCTACAGTGAATTATATCCCGCTCGCATTCAACCGTATGAACGATATTTTCTGAGACTTTATCGAAAATTTAGGGGCAACGAAAATGTTTTTGCTAAAACAAGGGCAAAAAAAGAATTCATAATAAGCGAGGCCACGGAAATTGCAGTTATTGGATATTTTGAAGCTTATCGTGAGAATTCAATAGCAGATATTCTCAAGGACTCTAATTTCAGTTATGGTACTGTTCAAAGGATTTTAAAAAAATACAAATTTATTCCGTATAAGTACCGACCAGTTCAAACGCTTTTGGCAGGGGATCCAGAGAGAAGACTTGTTTTTTGCCATTGGTATCTTAGCTTCTGTCGCCAAAATGTAAATAACTTTCGTTACCTTTTATGGACAGATGAATCAAATTTTTCAAATTCTGGAATGTTTAATAGAAAAAACCACCATTATTGGTCAAGAGTAAATCTTTTGTTAGTACATCCAAGAGGCCCACAAGTCCGTTTCAGTTTCAACGTTTGGTGCGGTATAATTGGTTCAAAAATTGTTGGCCCGTTCTTTTATGAGGGAACCCTAACTGGTGAAAGATATGTGGAATTTATGTCAGAAATTCTGACTAATTTCTTAGACGAATTGGATCTTATAAGTAGACATCATCTGCATTTTCAGCAAGATGGCGCACCTGCCCACAACTCCAGAGGTACTTATCATTTTCTAAGTACTACTTTTAATGATCAGTGGATAGGAACAAATGGCCCAATACAGTGGCTTCCCAGATCACCAGATCTAAACCCACTTGATTACTTCTTGTGGGGTTACTTAAAGAACCAAATTTACAAGCGAAGGTACGATAACCTTGACGCGTTAAAGACTGCAGTTAGGGAAAAGATAACCCAGATAGATGGTAGGACCATACTTAAGACAGTTCGAGCAGTTGAAAAACGTGCCCAAAAATGTATTGAAGAACAAGGTGGTGTTTTCGAGCATCTTCTTTAAAAAAAATTGTTATTGTATTTTGTAAGATTATAAGTTGATGTTGAAAATAAAGTTTGTCGATACAATTTAATTGTTTCAGATTGGAGGCCATAACTTCAACAATTTGTAACCTAGGAGAAAAGTTATTGTAAGCTTTTTTGTTTAAAATTTGATGCTTTAACAGAAAAAAATATAATATACAGGGGTTTCCATTTAAAAAAAATTTATTTTACTGAAAAAAATCAAAATAACGACTCTCAATTGTTTTTTTTTATTCCTCATTTTTACCAGCGTTAAAAATGCTACTAGTTTGCTAATTCAAACAACTTTGTATTTTCACTAATAACAAAGTTACTAATGGTGGACACTTAATTTGGATAACCCTGTATACAGGATATCCCAAAATATGTTGGTTACCTTTTCTATGAAATTCTTTTAGACGCAGGACTACCAAAAAGATGCCGGTGAAGAAGTATTCCTTTGAGTCGCTCCTAAACGATGCTGAAGCTATATTTTAATGGTTTCGTCTTAAAGAACATTTGATTCGTTTTATTTGATAGAGACCAGATAGCCCTAACGCGTTGTGGCCTTCCCCATTTTCGTCTGATGACAACGAGCAGATTTCTTCAGATTTCATTGAAGATGCTTGGATCCTATTAAATTTCCTTGGATATCCTGGGACTTTTTTATATTTTAAGCTGATCAACTCGTACTATCTAGTGAAAAATTGGTAGAGTTAGGTAGTTAATTGACCTTCTCAAAACTCCTTGGATTGCCCCAAATTTCCTCAGAATATCGGATCTCCTTTTATTGCCTCAAATCGCCTTGTATTGATGGGATATGTCATATGCTAGGCTACAGCGATATCTATGATACACTAATCTGTACACTAATATTTTCAAAGTGGATTACTAATTAGTGCTGGGAGACGAATCATAGATGTCACAGATTCTCATTTCATGTTGGATATTTTGGACACCAGAATATAGTATTAGGTTTTCAGGTAGAATACGTAAGGCAATGCTTAGACTTACAAAGTTTAGTTTTCAAACTGGCGTAACGAAGTTAACAGGATACAACTGTAAATCACCTTCATTATTTATCTAGGTATTTTTTGTTATTAATTACCGTGGGAGGGAAAGGCTACTTCTCAATATGGCATTGCGTTGATTCAAGGCGAATTCTCGGGTAAGTAGCTAGAGGCATCTTACACCGACAAACCTATTCATCTTTCTTCACGTACGCCGCTGAATGTGTGGGTATTTTAATCTCAACAAACCAGTCGTTTACGTGTCGGACACAACACTGCCGGCTACTGTACGATGACTGCTCTTATCGCGATCGAAATTATACGAAAGAAAAAACTCTTGAAGCGGGTGCTAATTAAAATTTATCAAAATTTCTAATCGATGTCATAACGCGGAGGATTTTTCAGCATCGCTGATGCGGCTCTGTTGGCATCTTTATTGATCGTTAATTTAATGAACATTTCCTTCGAATTTCGTAAATATTTTTAGACGGATTCTTGGAAACAAAATTGAGAATGGTGTAGAGTAGATTATGAAGCCCTTATGGTAGTAGCCTCGACAAAGGAGCATTCTAGATTTGCAAATGCCGCTGTCATTTTACTTACCATGCCTTTTTTAGATGTTATATGATATATATGTACATCAAGAAAAACCATATCACCAATTTCCGGAAGTCTATCTGTAGGTCTCTGTCCGCTAGTTCTATAACCACCGATAACTTGAGTAGTATCACTCGGATTTTGATGAAATTTTCACACGAGGTTACTACTATGCCAAGGATGAAAAAGATCTGCAGTTTTTTAAAATCGATCTGGTGGTGGTGGAGCTAGGGGCAAAAACACGAAAAAAATCGCTCAAACTTCGTTTTTTGACATTGCAAAGGCTCCTGATCATGACATTTTTTTTAGGGGTTGAAACTTGGGCGTTGGAGGTTGTAGGGAGTATGGAGCTACAAATGTAACGTTTCTAGTATGAGTCAAATATGTTCTATGATTAAGAAGCTTCTGATTCCGGTAACAAGAAAATTAAATGATAAACGTCTGATGTATAATTCGGAATACTTTGCAATTGTTATCGATGCTGCATCGTCGAGGAGGCCACTACCGACAGTGCAATGGGTCACAAACTCCAACTGTTCTGTGGTAGTATCGACAATGACAACCGGATCAGAAGGAATATTTATATATTTTAGCAACATCTGGATATTAGGAGTAATTACCATTTCAGCGTTCTGTGATGTTTTTGTAAATGATGACTAACGGTTTTTATATCTACGCATATATTTTTCTGAATTTAATGATCCTTAAAGCTACCACCTATTTCGACTAAACTTATTGCTCCGACTATGGTGGCTTTCGGAACATTTCATCAAGTAGATCGACTGTGTACCTATGACGTATTTATACACAACTGACAAGGACTAACAAACCGACATAAATGAAAAAAACACGAACATATGTGATGCAGATATCTTTGAGCAACAGAAAACTTGTGAACCGGAGTTGGAATATTATCGCGAGTGTAATACTTCCATTGTTAGGTAGTCGTATGGGTGGGGATCTCAGTTTTTTGATGCTGGTACATTCATACGGTCCCAACATTTTGTTTATACTACAACACTGTTTAGGATTTTCGTTAGATGATACTAAAAGTAACGTGAAATTAATGCCAGATGAAAACAGAGGGAGTATGTTTTCATCCCAATAGACGAAAAGCGCGCACTTGATGGTATGAACTAGACATCTATGATATAGATCTAAAGAATTCCGAGAATAATCTCCGCCACTGTGCTGCGACGGGGGGCACGCACCCCACCGTCCAGAATGGGCCCATAATTGGACCCCTGCGGTGTTCCCGCCCCCCGCAGCACCGCAGCCGCCTTGATTTTTATTGGGGGTTCTCGGAAATTTCGCTGCCGCCTTTTATGACACACTAAATTAATTTATTAATTAAAATGTCCCGTGATTTACCGGACGCGCAGCTCGACGATTAAGCGCGATAATTTTATTAATAGTCTATAGGAAATTCTAGGCTATTAACCAACTTGTTAAGGCAATTTCCACCAGCGATGGCCTGCGGAGATGTGGCGTATTTGATGAGATGATATATTCAATTCCTGTGTATGCTTGACGTATTGAAATCTTAAGACCCTCTTAATAAATAGCATCATTGGGTTAGGGCCGTATCTGTCAAAGGGGGCATGTCAATTGTTTTTCATGGATACAATCATGAAGTCCAGATATACGGGGTTAAACTAATGGAATGGGGGTGAAGCCTAAAGCGTCGACTACGAAGTGAGGTGGTATACTGCGCAGCAAATTAATTCCAGGTGATGGGCATGTGGCATCTAGTCTCGTGTGTATACTGCGCAAAAAATGAATTTCAGGTACTGCGCATGTGGCATCGCTCTTTGTCGCTGTCATCATGACTGTAAACAACTTTAATTCTGACACTTTGGACGAGTTGCAATCAAAAACATATTAATAAATCACGAAGCAATAAACCTACAAGACATGGCAAAATATGAGTGAAAATTGAATTAAAGGAACGTAGTGTATCTTTATACGAAGGTCATATTATTTTTTGTGCAGTACAATATAATTGACTATTTCAGTAACTATTTCATATGGAATACGAGTCTTCTGGATGCGATTAGAGGATTTCATTCGCTTTCTAACCTCTGCGCTTGTCACATTTGAGGTAAAAGGCCTTCAGGTGTTTTGGCAAATTTTTTGTACGCTGAAAAAATTGTTCTGGAGCCTGATCGGTATCTGTGTTGTGTTCTCTCATGTTGCTCCTTGACAGTTTCACAGATGCAAAATATTGGTGATTGATGAAGCGATATTGCTATTTTCGGTGTACCTCCACAGCGACTCTACAAAAGCTCATTGATCCTTGTCGAATTTTCCAGCTCTGAGGAGCTGTTGAGGAGCTACATATCGAAAACACCTGAAACCAACAGTTATCAAACTTCCAAAAATTCGTTATAGATACTACAGTAATTTCTTTAGCGCATCATAAATAAGGCAAAATAACAGAGAGCACTTGGTGCCTCAAGGATGACAAAAGCAGAAGGTTGAAAATTAATGGAGACAGCTGTTAGCAACCAAGAAGCTCGTATTGAGCAAGATTTTGATAATAACTACATACTACATTAATTTAAAATAGTTACTGGAATTTTATCAGTCATAATCCCACTTAATTCGGTTTGATTGACTATTTGTTAAGAAATTAGCGCTTCCACAACGATTAAGTAAAACCTCTGAAGATCAGTTGAATTCTCATGCATATCTTTCAGTGTCTTTATTCCTTAGACCTAAATGCCCAATTTCGGATTGTTATAAAACACAATAAATGGAAAATCTCGAAAACTATTGATTTTCTATTCTACATATACAGGGGGAAATTTGTGGCAGATTCACGCCCTGCAAGGAATCCGGCAAATTACCAGTAACGCTGTATGAATCCTAGGGGCTGCCCACATATATAGCCTGTATATAGTCTAATCATATTAGTCGAAAATACCCCTGGTTTGCGAAATAATTGTTAAGTCTGGTTTTCTTGCTGGAAGTTGTTCAAGGGGGTATTCAAAACATGGTCGCATAAAATGGGTAGGTACACCAATCTTTGTGGGAAAACTTTTTATTCGACAACAAATAATGAGAAAACGTGTTTTTTGGGATTCAATCGAAAGTGTTAACAGGAACGAAAAACCTCTTCATATACGATTTTTAGGTATTTATGAGAACTACAAAATGAGACCACACGTAAAAAGATCCGACTAATACCGCAAAAGTTATGGCAGAAAACCGAGGTAAACTGCAGGTTTTAGCACTTGTTGGTAATGCGACGATGATTTCTCGCATACTTGCAATTATTCAAATTCGTAGGACTCCTGCTTCTAAATAACCACAACAAAATTGGAGTAGATTGGTCAAGTAGTTTTTGAGAATTTCTAATTGTTTATCCCAAAACACCTGTTTCCCGGCCATCACTACTAGTTTATTGAGCAATATACAGGATTAGTTATAAATGTTATTTTTATGCAAAAAAGGATGGGTTACGTTTTTCCTTCTAAACAAACTCAAACATTTTGTATTTGTGAGTAATTCACAACAAAAGATGATAGACATATCCGCGTTGTTTTAAAATGTGTATAGTTACGTATGTTTTGGAATATCGTAGCGCATTTGTTCCATTACTCGAAAATACGATATGTTTGAATTTGTTTAGAAGAAAAAACGTAACCTTTGTTTCATCTCATACAAATAAAATTTATCTTTCGTAGTGGTTTGTGATATATGTCGGCAAGGTAAACACGTGAATTTTGCTAATAAATGCTCTTTGACCGAACGTTATATATTGCTCAATAAGTGATGGCCGGAAGGCAGGTGTCTTGGGATAAACAATTAGAAATTCTCAAAAAACTACTTGACCAATATACTCCAATTTTGTTGCTGTTATTAAGACGTATGAATCCTATGGATTTGAAGAATTTCAAGTAGTTGCGTGAAATTATCGACGCATTACCAACAAGTGTCAAAACCTGCATTTTGCCTCGTTTTTCGGCTATAACATTTTTGCTATAAGTTGGAACGTTGGAACGGCAGGTTGCCGCGTCAGCGTTGCTAGGCAACGCGTTGATGAGCTTCGCTATCCAGCTGGCTTCTGTCTCTTTCTAACGTATGTGTCTATACACACTTCCCTCTCGTGCACGTTGAACTCAAGCGACCAGACAAATTTGATTCTTAGCAGTCTATTTCCGCCAATGCCTGTATATTGATTCAGAATTTCAGTGATATCAAGGATTAGACCACCCATTTCTCGGAAGAAACGTTGATCACGACAATTAAGAGGCAATCTAAATGTATTTTTGAAACGCCTGGATACATCCGACAGCACCTTGCATTATAATTTGTAATGATTAACGAACAAAAAATTTCCGCTACTCAACAAATGCTTTATCTGTTGCGATATACGTAATAGTAATAAGTAATAAATCATTAAATTACCTTTTAATGAACTTTTTACTCGCATATTTATGATAAGTTGATCTACCTCAGTAACCATGCGAAGATACGGCGATACAAATTATAAAATTATTCAACTCTTAATTGGTGCTACGTTAATTTTAATGGCAAAATTCGTTGACTTGAGAGCAGGTAACATTCGGTGAGACTATTTTTTATAGTTTGATCCCAAGCAAATATGATGGATGTCTATTTTGTGTAAATCAACTAATTTCGGTTCCAGACTCTCAAATGTCACATTAGCAGCAGGTACTGGGGAAGTTACTTATGCAAAATATAAATGCACATATTTTAGACCGGGAGCTGTGGCCAAAAATGGGGGGGTCATGTGATACAGCAGGAAACCTACTCAGAACGATATATATATACATGAAAAAATAACTTCTAGCACTATGCCGTTACTTGAGAGCGGTACATGTAAGTACAGGGGAAAATTGAATTTTCTGTCCAGAAGGGGTCGGAAAAGATTAAATGATTTTTTACGGCTTTCTTTAGTATCACAGATGCCAACAAAATAATCACGAGGCACTTAGTGCCGTACGGAAATAATGGTGCCGGAAGCCATAAACAAATTTTAATTTTCCGGAAATTTTCTATGCGGAAAAATTAATTAATTAACGTACGGCATTGTTACAGTTACCTTTCTGTAATTTTTTACATTTAAAATTTACCAACGCCGTACATATCTGCTGGTACAGGGGTGAGAAAACTTGGGTCGCAACCCCCTACCCTTATATAGTATAATGGTGTTGAATTGATACAACTTAAAATTAAATAATTTTAATAGTATTTGATAAATTAACGACAATTCTTATAATGCCGTACATTTTTCGTGGAATATATGGCCACGAAAACTATAACGCGTTTTACTTTATATTTTTGAAGGATATTTCAAATTTCGATTGTGATTTAAGATTTAACTGTGATTTAAATCAGTTAAATCGTGTCGGTAGCCCCTCGATATTTTCTATCAAATTAAAATAATAGAGTTCGCACTGTTGAGTAACAGTCCGTGTATAATTAATAATTAGTAAATTTTAGTATTTTTAAATGAACTTGAATGGTAAAAATCTGACGATTTTCTGTGAAATCAGTCACGCGAACATTTTAGATACCTAGGTAATAAGATTTAAAATTATCCGTCTTTTAACAAATAAAGCTTTGTTGTGAAGCTTTTATAATGAAAAAATACTATTATTTAATAGGCAATTGCAAATTGTACTTTTGCTAATTAGCAATTGCATTAATTACAATATTTGAATATTGTAATTAGCGATTATTAGAAGAAGGTCATTAATACATATACAGGGTGTCCCAGAAGTCGACGTCAAGCCGAAACCGGCTGATAGGCAAAGTCATAACGGCTATCAGAAAAATATTTAAAAAAATTTTATGTATGTGTTTTGAAAATTATAGGTCTTTGAAAAGATATAGAAATTTCACACCCTACGGCAGTCTGTCAACTCCTGTTACTACAAATATTAACTTTTTTTGGATTTTATTTTTACAATGTAATGATTAATAATGCATCTTCAAACTGATGTCTCAACCTTACTGCCAACTTTTCTCGTTCAGGAAAAATTGCCACTTATTTCCCAACCAAGTATTCCAAAGTAAAACTTTGCTCAACTTTAACTGGCTGTACTGGAAAAAAGTGTACTACGAGAGTTTGGCAAGTAACCTTAAAAATTGGCGCATTTAATAACGATTTCAAAATGGTATAACACTTAGAAGATTACTCGTTAACTTATGCACAATTTTTATTTGAAAAAAAAAACAGATGAAAATTTTTCAAAATTTCCTAATATCAGCCGCAATACACGCTCGACATCTTCTTAAAAAAAGATCGGGTTATTAAACGAGCGAATCCACGGTTATTAACAAACTCAGCTGCTTCCAATAGTCTTTGCCGTAGCTCAGCTACATTTTGAATCGGCTTGAAATACACTTTTTCTTTTACAGTTCCCCAGTAAAAAAGTCTAAAGGATTCAAATCTGATGACCCGGCTGGGCACGGTATTGTACCAGACCGGCTTATCCATCTGCCCGGAAAGTTTTGATCGAGATACTCTCTCACTGAGAGTGCATAGTGCGCCCAGAGCCATCATGCTGAAACCACATGTCCCTGTAAATACTCAGTGGCACGTCCACCAATAAATTTTGTACATGATTTTTCAAAAAATCCAAATAAACTTCAGCAGTCAAAGTCTCTGGGAACTCAAACGGACCGATTATTTTACCATTTAAAATTCCTGTCCAATGGTTTATCTTAGCGATATTGAGATTTATCTTCTCTCAGCAAATGTGGGTTTGCTACGTGCCACTCGTATAAGTTATGCAGGTTCATGTACCCATCTTTCTTAAATGTGGTCTCATCCGACCATCAAATTTTTTCAAAGAACTGTGGATCTTTCCTGGGTCTTCTAACATTGTGCGACCAAAAGCAAATTGGGGGCTCATAATCCCGGGGCAGGAGAGGTTGAACACGCTGTATGTGGTATGGATGAAGCACATCACTTACTTGCTTTTGCACACTTTGATACCGATCAGTACTCCTTCGTTTACTCCGCATCTTTACATGTTCGTGCTTGTTGATTTCGTACTGTTACTAATTTTGGATTCGTGAACTGGACTGTTGATCGCTTGTGATTTAGATTTGGACTGTTTAATTGCTCTTCAAAACAACATTTGGTTTCCTTAGACAGTGCCGCTATGTCCGTGTACACCGTACAAGAATATGGTAACATGCACCTCATTTATGGAGAATGCAGATGCAACGCTAGTGCTGCAGCGAGACTACTGTGAGAGGTACCCGATTGCAGCTCGTCATCCAGATCATCGAGTGTTCACAAATGTGCACCGCTTACTGTTCTCAGAGGGCCAACTACCAAACCAATCACACGGTGAGGGAATAATCTTTCCTTCCTTACGAAGACGTGGTGCTAGGAGCTGTCGAAGAAGACCCGAGTACTTCAGTGCGTGCAATAGAACTAAAAACAGGTGTGCCCAAAAGTACAGCCCATAGAATGTTGCAAAAAAACGTGCTCCATCCATACCACGTACAGCGTGTTCAAGCTCTTCTGCCCCGGGATTATGAGGCCCGAGTTGCTATTTGTCGCACAATGTTAGAAAGACACAGTGAAGATCCACGGTTCTTTGAAAAAATTTTATGGTCAGCTGAGACCACATTTAAGAAAGATGGGTACATGAACCTGCATAACTTACACGAGTGGCACGTAGAAAACCCACATTTGATGAGAGAAGATAAATCTCAATATCACTTCAAGATAAACCATTGGACAGGAATTTTAAATTGTAAAATAATCGGTCCGTTTGAGTTTCCAGAGACTTTGACTGCTGAGGTTTATTTAGGTTTTTTGCAAAATCATTTAGAAAATTTATTGGAGGACGTGCCACTGAGTATTTACAGGGACATGTGGTTTCAGCATGATGGCTGCCCAGCGCACTATGCACTCTCAGTGAGAGAGTATCTCGATCAAAACTTTCCAGGCAGATGGCTAGAGCGGTCTGGTACAATACCGTGGCCAGCCGGGTCACCAGATTTGAATCCGTTAGATTTTTTTTACTGGGGAACATTAAAAGAAAAAGTGTATTTCAAGCCGATTCAAAATGTAGCTGACCTACGGCAAAGACTATTGGAAGCAGCTAAGTTTGTTAATAACCGTGGATTCGCTCGTTTAATAACCCGATCTTTTTTAAGAAGATGTCGAGCGTGTATTGCGGCTGAAGGAAAACAGTTTGAGCATTTGCTGTAAAGGTAAATCATCATCAGCAGCTTTTTGACGCCCACTGTTGTGCAAACAGTTATCCTTAAGGGTCCTTGTGCGTTTTCATAATCGCTGTTTAATTAGGAAATTTTGAAAAATTTTCATCAGTTTTTCTTCAAATAAAAATTGTGCATAAGTTAACGAGTAATCTTCTAAGTGTTATACCATTTTGGAATCCTTATTAAATGCGCCAACTTTTAAGGTTACTTGCCAAACTATCGTAGTACATTTTTTTTCAGTACAGCCAGTTAAAGTTGAGCAAAGTTTTACTTTGGAATACTTGGTTGGGAAATAAGTGGCAATTTTTCCTGAACGAGAAAAGTTGGCAGGAGGGTTGAGACACCAGTTTGAAGATGCATTATTCATCATTACATTGTAAAAATAAAATCCAAAAAAAGTTAATATTTGTAGTAACAGGAGATGACAGACTGCCGTAGGGTGTGAAATTTCTATATTTTTTTCAAAGACCTATAATTTTCAAAACACATGCATAAATTTTTTTTAAATATTTTTCTGATAACTGTTATGACTTTGCCCATCACACGGTTTCGGCTTGACGTCGACTTCTGGGACACCCTGTATGTACCGCTCTTACATCGCAAAGTTCTGTTATCTTGTTGTCAACTTTCAGGCGCACAGCAAGTAACCGAGTCTCAAAATCGCACCCTAACTGCATATTTCTCAGAACTTCACCGTTTTATACGTAATGTTCCATGTAAAATGAACGGCATAATAATTTTTCATAATCATTTATAGTTATAAATATGATTTTTTTATGCCGTACAGTTATGTTTTGTTTTGGTTTTTTAATCTTTGATAAACATAAAATAGCAAGAATAATTTTTCATATCACTTTTGTTATGAATAGTGGTACATTTAAAAATCTTTAAATTTTTGAAAATTTATATTTTTTTTAATTTAATATACTTTCATGTTGTTCCATTTGTTATAAACGGCTATGTGGTAAAATGATAATATTTAATATAATTTTGTCAAAAAATTGATTGCCGTATAGCATCTTATGATTTTATTGTAAGAAAATGATATTGCACCCCCAAATTTTAGTAATTATTTATTTATATTTATATGAACTAAATTTTTAAGACGGCATTATTATTTAAAGTTATTTTAGATGTTAAACAAGAGATTGAAATGGATGCCGTACACTTTCCGATGACTTTCCACCATAGAGGTCTAAAGCAGGGGTTGCGACCTGAGTTTTCTCACCCCTGTACCAGCAGATATGTACGCCGTTGGTAAATTTTGAATGTAAAAACTTACAGAAAGGTAGCTGTAACAATGCCGTACTTTAATTAATTAATTTTTCCGCATAACAAATTTCCTGAAAATTAAAATTTTTTTATGGCTTCCGGCACCATTATTTCCGTACGGCACTAAGTGCATCGTGATTATTTTGTTGGCATCTGTGATACTATAGAAAGCCGTAAAAAATCATTTAGACTTTTCCGACGCCTTCTGGACAGAAAATTCAATTTTCCCCTGTACTTACATGACGGCATAGTGCTAGAAGTTATTTTTTCATGTAGTACTATCGTTCTGAGTAGGTTTCCTGCTGTATCACATGATCCCCCCATTTTTTCCCACAGCTCCCGGTGTATTTAGTTGATAGATGTAAGCTGAGAGTGTAAAAAAAATCTCCATCCTGATTTTGGTACCACACATCTAAGCTTGCAGTCCTGAAAATGTACGTCTTTTGAAATAAGGTCAGCAGATTTGGTCCAGGAATGTAGCACCGTCTATAGTCTAGCTCTATCACTTGCCCTCTAGTGGGTGCCTGGACAAGGTGGTGTACCTGGTAGCAATGAAGTGGACCACTTGGCAAGAGGCCAAGGGAACCGTGATCCAACAAGTACGATTGTAGCCAGAGAAGAAAGTCATTAGCAGGCTCAGCGAAGGATCAAACTCGTCTCTATTGAACAGAAGTCGAGTCGCTCAATCTTCCAGTTGGATTCTCATATTCGTAGATTGAACATACTCGTGTACTTTGTGTAAAAATATAAAAACTTCATGCATATACTGAGACGGGAATGCAAGATAGTTCTATTTAATAATAAATACGATAGCACCTTCGCAGTGATCGACTCTGGTGATTGATGGCGCTTTGTACTGTCGTCTTTCGAACCTCCCACTTCCTAGGTATGAGGCCTCAGAGCTCAGCTAATCGGCATGGAGGAGTTTCATAGATAAGGGGCCTATGAAACAGACTAGATATTATGACCTTCGTACCATTTGGCAGGTTTCAATGGTAGCTATGCTATTAGTTTTACTGTTGGTGTCAAAGACCGATAAAAAGGGTTAAGGATTACCTGGATGCTAGGTTTCGCATCACCACATCATTACTTCCATAACTTAAGGCTATAAAAAGAGAAAAAAACTTGTTTCTAATATAACTTTTATTTTCTTTAAATTCATGCTTGTTGACTAATAAATTCAATCTAAATCTAATTATACAATGGGCTCTTCTAATATTTGCATATATTTTTACAGGATTACAACCATCATAAAATAATTTACACATATACAGTACTATATACAAATCTATGCACAGTATTTACATATTCGTATCTAATTTGTAATTTAAATATCCTTCCAAATTAGGAAGATCTATAAAGCAAACAGCGAATAGAGAAATGACATACCTCAGAGCCAAAATAACGACAGTTTTATCTGCTGTATTTTACATAAGAGAGGTTTCAATACTATAGACAAATAGTAGTTTGAGAGTGATATTCAAACATTTATTTAGGCATCAAAACTGATGAAGTAATTCAAAAATTTGTGAAAACAAGAAACATCCAATTGCTTTCAGTTCTTGAAACAGAACAGTCCAAAGTCACTCTCTCACTCTAAGGCAGTGGCTACCGGTAGCTCGCAAAGGCAATTCTGGTGGCTCACAACATATTTTAAAAAGGTGTAAAAACCATAGAAGCTTCCGTAAATTTTGTAAGTTTTCATAATAAACACAATCAGCGGCAACAATGCTGTGAGCGATCTGTTCGAGAACGATCTCGATTACTTTGAACGGAATAAATACGCAAGGCGCGACCACAGTGCGCTCAGTTTGAGCGGCATAAAGTCCAGCGGTTTCCATGTTTTGTAATAATATTTGTTTCCTGTACATCCGAATTCTGAAAAGTCATTCCCATACGTTCTGCAACATGAACGGAAAAACCGAAACAATCAAAAAAGCAATTAATTGGACAACAGACAATGGTTTTAAAAACAATCGACAAAATTAAGGCTGCAACTGAAGCATTATACCGGGTGTCCCAGATAGTTACACAAAAGAAGAAACCTTATGAAGACGGGGAAATGATAAAACAGGCGTTTTTAGAAGCTGCAGATTCATTATTTACCAACTTTAGAAATAAAGACGAGATAGTGTCTGCTACAAAATCTATGCAACTTTCTGCTAATACAGTGATGGGACGAGTAGAAGTAATGAGCAATTATATAGTCTTACAGTTAAGAAATGACTTCGATAACTGTGCTTATTTTTCACTGCAGCTGGATGAATCCACAGAGTCGTTGACACATCTCAGATGGCCGTGTTCGTCAGGATGGTTTTCAGTGCTTTTACGATTAAAGAAGATCTTTTGAAGAATAAACTTCAGGCCTTATTTTCTTCTTTTAAAAATATTACTTCTTCTGAGAAAATTCCAATATCGAAAATGGTAGGCTCGACAACCGATGGCGCTCCAGCTATGGTGGGTCGTGATAAGGGTGGAGGGGTTATATCGTAAAGACGAAAGTTTTCTGCAATTTCTCTGCTACCACTGCACTATCCATCAGCAAGCAACGTTATGAAATTGGTAGTAAAAATTGTGAACAAGATCATAGAGCTCAAGCGTTACAAAGAAGATTATTCAAGACCTTGGCAGATGAAATTGACTGTCAATACGGGTAACTACTTCTTCACTCTGTCCGATGGTTAAGTAGGGGACAAGTGCTGAAAGGTTTTAATGATATATCTGCCATAGTTCCATTTTTCAAAAAACGTGATGAACCGATTGCGGAACTGGAAAATTCAATCTGGTTTAGAGATTTTGGTTTTCTTGTGGATATTACAGAAAAATTAAATGAACTTAATTTGCAGCTTCATGGTTGAGACAAAGAACTAGTAGACATGATTTCTGATATAAAAGCGTTTATCAAAAAGCTTGAGTTTTGGGAACAAAACCAGGCATTTTCCTGTTTCAAGGATTTCAACGAAATTGCTGTAATGGCGCAATTTGTTGTTTCACGCTTCATGGAAATCGATATCCAACAGTTTGCAACTTCTGTTACCCAGAATTTTAGCGAAGACATCGCTGCGACAGAAATTTGTCTCAAATACAAAATGTATGTAACCTCCAGTAAGATATGTATTCAGTCTTATGTCGTGTTACCTTGCAAGTGCAAGCCTTATTTAGTTCAACCTATTTGTGTGAATCTTCTTTTTTAAAGTTTATTAAAGCAAATCCCGTAATCGACTTACAGATGAACATTTGGATAATTGTATTCAAATGGCGGTATCAAATTATACTCCAAACATTGAAAAAAATTGTCAGTGTGTCTGGCTGTCAGGCTTCTCATTGAACAAGCATTTTTTATTTGGACATATTTTTGTTTAAAATAGTGCGTTGCTTTTTTAATTTTTAGTTACCTTTATTAAATCGTATGTGAAATGCCATTATAGCTGACTAAAAGTTTTGTTTATTTTTCAAACACCTACGGTTCGTAGGAATGGATGTACTTATGTAGTATGTATTAGTTATTAGTTTATTTAAGTTTGTTAGTATGTATTAGTATTAGTAAAATAAACATGTATGTCGCATACAACTGTGTATAATTCCATTTAAGTTGGCTTACATTGCTTACGACTAGGTAGCTCACTGTTTTTTTTTCAAAATTACCAAAGTAGCTCAACACTCTGTAGAGGATGGCGACCACTGCTCTAAGGTAATTGTAATTTAGAGAAGTTTATTTATACAAGATCATGAAGCAAATGATACAAATCTCACCTGTTTCACAAATAGTTAAATAGACAATATCGGTCAAATCACCCCTGTTTTTCTGGCCAATCATACCACATGTGTTCATTTCAAACTTTAAGATGAAACCACACAAATCCAGCACAGTTTGGGGTAGGCATTCCCGTCCAAAACGATAAGCTACCATGAAGTGATGTGTTGTTTTTTTAATGTATCACATTCATCACCCTTGTCCATCGTCCCGAAAGCACAATAAGCTCCCAAAAAGGAAACACTGTATAGGAATGTGGAAATGAAAAGAAGCAATAAACGAAGTATCACCTGAAAGACAAACAAGTAAAATATGTTGTCAAAAAAGTGTCAATTGTACTGTAATAATAATTTTAAACAATGTGGTATGATTGGCTAGACAAACATGAGGTATTATCGACGTGAAAACCACATGATAAGTTTCAAATGTTACATTGATCATATTTTAGTTTAGACAGTTATATGTAGTTATCAAAAACAAAATCCATATGACGTTTCTGATCATTACCAAAAAGAACCCTTTATTCCAATATCAGCTTTGTTTGATGAACTATATAATTCCAATTGTGCCAGTGTGCGAATGGTAAAAATATTTGAAGCAAAGCTGCAATATCGTATGTCAGCTGTGTTCCACTACAGCAACTGAATAAGTTCGAAAATGAGATGTTTGAAACTCCTGTATTTCTCGCTAAAGGGCTTGGCCAATAGAATAAGACTTTTATTCCGGGTAGCGATAGAAAATTGCCATACGTTTCATGTCAATCTGTTAACGTCAGATGTACACAGGTTACTCTCCTAACTTTTGACAGAAGTAGGGTCAGAAATTTTACGTTTGAGCTTTGGAGGACAGACTGCTTTTAGATATCACTATTGTAGAAAGTATTCTATTGTGATATGGCGCTGTCGCTATGATCAGAAGATGAAACAAGATTTTATCAATTAAAAATGCGTGCTATAACTTTCAGAACTACTAATGAATAGTTCATTTTCAAAAACCTTGTGGCGGTCCCTTTTCAATATGATATTAGTCATACACAGACTTTGCTTTTGGATATAAATATTGTAGAAAGTATTATATTGTGATAGGGTGCTGTCGCTGTGATCAGAAGATGAAACAAGCTTTTTGAAATTAAAAATGCGTGCTGTAATGTTCAGAGTTGCTAACAAATTTTTTAAAACTCGTGGCTGTACCCTTTCAACATGACATAATTCAGTTAAAAAGTATGCTATCGCTAGTACAAAGGAGAATCTTCGCTAGCTATAATCAAAATACTATTTTGCCTGTTTCCAAAGTTATTGCTAGATAAAGTCAAATTTTATACAGTAATGTTGATAAATAATCGCTGTTTACAACAAATTAATCGCCCAAATCGGGACGGTTAATTTTAGCAGTGAGCCATCATCTCAAATTATTTATCAATCTATATGTTCTTGTTGTCGTTTCAAATTTAAGACAAATTAATTTACTTTATCTGAAAGCTTGTTAATAAATTACCGAAGGTTATCGTATCACTTTCGGGGGTCAAACGCATTAAAGTTGATAACGTTGGCCATACCAGACTATTTGGTGTGTTGGTATGTTACCAAATGATCGGTTGATTGAAATATCGAGATTAAATGAACCATGATCTCCAAATATAGTTTATTTTTTATTATTGCGATTTGTAAGGAAAATGTTATTAACTATTTGACTAGGACGAAATGAAAGCATTCGTCTACCTCAACATTTAAAATTATGACAGATTTATATCGGTTTTTTCCTCAAACTGTCATTTATTCTTAGATTAAGGGAGTCGCAAACATACTATTTGTGAACACAATTTTAGAAAACTATGTTAGAAAAGTCACACAATTAACAGTTCCTCAAAACGGAAGTAATTTGACCCATCAATCAGCATCATTTTTTGTGATAATATATTTAAGGTTATCGTCTACTGTTATAGTAACTATGAAAGATGTCAGGTGAGACCAAATTCAAAATTAAGTTTGATCAACAACATTCGGTTGTATAAAATGCTCATAAGACCCGCAATCACCTCCGCATGCGCGGCTTGGTGTTTTCTTGCCAAGACGCACATGCAGAGACTGCACATCCTGCAAAACAGAACCCTACGCACAATTACTAACGCCCTTTGGTACTTGTCAAATGAGACCATTCACAGAGATCTTGATATCCCATAACTAAGGGATTACGTAAAACAACAGGCGCAGCGGCGTTATAATCAAGCGGAATCGCACAGCAACCCTCTGCTGCGTGATGTAGTATATTACACAGTCGAGCAAGTTCGCAAACATTCCAGGCCGCGCCTCGAACTGTGATCAAAATTAAATTGTAAATTCAGACCAGCCAAAATTACTTCAGTATACAAAACCGATCAAAATTATTTTTTGGAGTTACAAAATAATTCGAGTAGTCAAAGCAATAATGCTTAAGCTATTTCAAATAGTTTTCTTCTTTTCTTTGCTCTATTTCTTCCTTCCTTTCTTTCCTTCTTTCCCTTTTCCCCTTAAACATGTTTGGTATTTAGGTAGCCAGACCTGACAGACTAACAGACCGACGAGACTTTTAACTAAGAGCAAAGGTCCACCGGACCGCTCTGACGAATAATGACGAATAGTAAAAAATAGTCAGGTGAGACGCGATCTTTGACAGTCGTTAAAATTAAGAATAGCAATAATCATAATATTTATTTACATAAATTAAATAAATATGACATTTAGATGGGCTATTACAAGTATTTAAAACACTGTATGAATACATAAGAAACATTTTTACAATAGTATGAATTATTTGAAATAATTTGTTTGAGAATTTCAATGCGAAGTTGTTCATTTAACCAAATCCTCTATTCTTGATAGCGAATATGTTATTCTGCATATACTTTTGAGTGGCTTGGAGACATTATGATATTTGGAACGAATCAAATTTCCCACTTTTTTCTTGAGTTTTCGGAACTATATGTATTATGTCGATGTTATTTCAGCAGAAACTGCCGCTTTGCCACTGAATGTTCCATCATATATGGACGACTCTTCGACCATAAAAGTGGTGAATTCAGTGATGACGGATAGCAGGAGTAACGTCATCGTAACTGTAGCTTAAAACAGCATTGGTGGCGGAGAAAAGACTTCGTTTTTTGACAGCATCCTGACTATCTTAAAAAAATAGGGGTGAGGGTTGCAGGAGGGCTACCTAATTTTTTTATGTTAGTATGTCTATTAGCTCCCAACCTCAGTAGCTAGTCATATTTGACACATCATACATTTCTTTGTGCCAGTTTTGTTCTGACCTTAATGCCGCGTTGCCGCGTCTGACGTGTTGTGCCGTGAGGTATCGAGGAAAGGCGACGTTGCCGGTAGGACAGGGAAAGACACTCTATGAACTAATTGTTTGGGCGTGTTTGACTGACTTGATCTGTTATACATGTCATATGTTCTTAGTAACTACGCAGTTATTGAGATGACATACAATGTTGCACCAGGCGCTGCGTTAGCATAAGATAACAACTTCTCTCTAATCACTTGCTTACTTAGTGTCTCTATTCCTCTCTAGTCTATTGTTTGTCCATTGTTCATTGTTATTGTCTATTTTCTGCTGATTCTTAGTCAGCATCTCAAGTCCTATAAATTGTCTCTCCGGCATTTGAAGTGTGCCCAATACCCGGTTAGACTCCGTAATAGTCACCTGTAAACTTTTTGTAATTTGTAACTTGTAATTTGTATGGCCTGTACGTTCAGACCTCGATAAAGTTTTTTATAAAAAGTTATTTCTAAATCGATTGATTTAATATTCATGTTCGCAGCTAACTTTTTTCTCGGAGGGTCTAACTTGTGTTGAACATAAATAAACCTTTTGAACTGATGGTGGCGTTGCGTGTGAAGTGCAGATTCAGCCTACTTGACGCCATTTTTAGTTATTACGTGAAGTGGTGTGGTGAGGCGATAAAAATAGGAACCCAGTAAAAAACCCTAATTTCGTATCGACGTCAGCAAAGCCTTATCTTGGCACACCAAATAAACAAGCCTTGAAAATTTAGCAGATGGTAATGAATTTTATTGTTTTTTTCTGAACACGATTGTATTTGATGATAGGGTTAAGCACATTTGTTGCTATATGAAGTGGTATCAAAGCAAAAGCATCTTCGCTGGGGGTTATGAAAGTGGATCACGCTCCAGACTTACTGGCATTATCGCTGTTAGGAATATTTTAGATGGAAATATTTCCAATTGGTATTTACATAATGCAATTTTTGGAACTTATCCTGTTGTTTTCTCCATTATTCGCCTTACGAGGACAGTCATTTGAATCATGAAAACAGCGTGATCATGACGTAGTAACAATATATTTTTAGCAGAAGGCAAACAAATTGTTTCTTAATGCCGTTCGTTACTTTTTAAGAAACAACTTATTTCGTAGAAGTTATCGGTACAATGGCTGGATAGATAGTGAATGATAAATAATTTAATTAACAGTGTAAAGGCCAAGCAATAAGCAAAATTTGCCGGTGGATGTACTGGTTAATAGGCAACATAACTAGGTAACTTACATAAATATTCAATACAAAATTCCCAAATGGCCTCCTTGGTCAAACAAAAGGTATTCATTTCGAATTTAGGAAATAATATACCGGGTGTTTCAAATTCGATTCTCATCATGGGGATTTCGGAAACGGTTAAATGGGTGCATTCAGGTAACTAAGAATATTTCTTTAGCACTCAGAAAGTTTCGCAAGTAATTCCGGAGAGAGGCGACAAATCGGATTTACCTGGTCTTATTTGAGGTGAATTTAACAATAAAATTTTTTCTCCTCTGCAAGGTCGCATAATTCGAATTTTAATATGTAATAAAATACAGAACATTCAGTTGAAAAATTTGGAAAGAGTTTTTGCCATTTTTTTTAAACGTAGATAGACAGTTCCAATAGGAGAATATTGATATAGCACATGGTTTAGTAATTTCCGGGACTCACCTACAAATGGCGTTAGTAATAACAAGTCAACTTCATTTGTCGAAAGAGCTAACGTTCATGTTTCGCAAAAATCGCACCATAAACAGCAAAGATACTGCGGTGAAAGTGACGTTACTTTTACATTTGTTTCCAAAATGGACAAAAAAGAATTTCGTGTGTTGATTAAACAATGTTATTTAATGGGAAAGAATACCGTGCAAGCTCAGCAATGGCTTGAAAAATGTTATCCAAACTCTGCTCCGTCGAAAACAACGATTAGCCGGTGGTGTGCTGATTTTAAACGCGGTCATACTGATTCTAAGGATTCGGACCGCTCGGGTATGCCAAATGAAGCAGTAACTTCGGAAAATGTTAAGTAGGTTTTGAAAATCGTGATAAATGACCGCAAACTGAATGTTCGTGAGATTGCTGAGATAGTACACATATCAACCGGAAGTTTATTTACCATCTTACACGAAAAGTTGTGTTAACAACTCAGAGAGCCGCTTGTCACTGTTCACCCGGAATAAACGGGATTTCTTGCATCGGTATGTGACAGTAGACAAAAAATGGATCCACCATTTTACTCCTGAATCAAATCGGCAGTCAGCTGAGTGGCGGGCAGCTGGTGAAAGCCGTTCGAAGCGCCCAAAAATACTGCAGTCAGCTGGCAAAGTCATTGCGACATTTTTTGGGACGCACAGGGTATAATTTACATAGACTATCTTGAAAAAGGAAAAAGTATCTACAGCCATTATTACATTGAGTTACTGATGCGTTTAAGGGACGAAATAGCAAAAAAAGACCGCACATGAAGAAAAAAAAATCAGCTTTCATCAGGACAACGGACCGTGTCACAAGTCAATAAAAACAATGGCCAAATTGAACAAGTTCGGCTTCAGTCTGCTTCCCCATCCACCGTACTCTCTATATCAAGCCCCCAGCGACTACTGGCTCTTTGATGATCTCGAAAAGATTCTCCAAGCAAAAAGATTTGGCTCTAACGAGGAAGTTATCGCTGCAACAGAAGCTTATTTTGACACCAGGGACAAATCTTTCTTCAAGCATGGTATCGAGAAGTTAGAAAAACGTTGAAATGATTGCGTTGCACTTGATGGCGATTACGTTGATGAATAAAAATGAATTTTGCGAAACAAAAGCTGTTTTCATGGTTAGTCCCGGGACTTATTGAACCATGTGTACATGCTATAATGTTTTGGATATTAGTTGTCGAATTTTTTGAAAGATAGTGATTTTATATTCTGGGGCTATAGAGTTACTCAGCTAGAGCTTCAAAATAAGGTTTGCACACGAACCCCAAAACCAATTTAAAAAAGTGTTTAACTGTTACTTTCACCTCAAAATATAGCATTCCTGTATCAATTTTATCTTCGTTGACCCGGTCAAAAAAATATATAGGGTGGAGGACCTTTTTGGAAGGGGTGACTTCGAAGTTGAGTCATTTATTTCAACAGTGAGTAGATCTGATCAAAAGAAATGTTTTTTTCCTTTACCACTTTTCTGGTAAAATTAAAGTAACAAAGTTATAGCCCTTTGGAAGTTTGAGTACCGCCCTGTCTCAATAATAATATTATGTGCTCGTGTTTGGCGACAACGGATATAATCCGCCGTATCGGTTCATCGCATCGGAAACAAAAAAGCGAAAGAATTTGGAACGATGTTTTTACAATTATTTTATTCATTTGTATACAGTCAGTGTCAGTGAATAGTGGTATCTGTTGCGTGGCTCAAACGAAATAAAAAATGGCACATGTTTATGCGGATCGGTTTCCCAATCGAGTGCAACCAACCCCTCGTGCCTTTGTTAATGTAGTACAATGGGCTCGTGAATCAGGTGACGGCATGCCGGTGCTCCAAGACCTCACGATCAAATACAGGTCCGCACTGAAATACTTGTCGGGAGGATACTTTATAAAACAAGGTAACATTTTTTTTTAATTTTTTTTATTTTTACACACATATTTTGGTTTATCTTCCTTCTACAATCATTATCTGAAAATTAATGACTCAACTTCAAAGTTACCCTGTATATCAAAGATAACGATCATGTACCTGGATACTTGAAATCATGTGTGTTAATTCAGTGATAGCAAGTATGTCTGGCCTATATCTAACTAGATGTGTCTGTTGACCTCCCAAGATGTGTCTGTTGACCTCCCACTTTTTAATAACATTGTACGAATATTCGTCAAATGTTGGTCAAATCAGATGTTTTGTAAGAATGTAAAATAAGGCGTCGCAAAAAACATGCATTGATATTGAGTTGCATCAAAGTAGCAAAAAAGGTTATATCACTCACTATACCTAACGTTTATCGAGAAAATATCCTTATCTGCCAATCAAAATCCGAAATATATTTCAAAGAACCCCCTAGAAATGACTAGTCAGTGTGCAGAATGACCCACGGTTAGCAAAGAGCAACACATGTACATTCAAACTGTCAAAAGCAATCATTGAAGAGGAAGACTTCAAAAAGCTTTTTCAAGTTTTTCATTATTTCAGGTGGTAGTAAATGATAGCTATTCACTGAGAGCAAATATTTTTGAAAAGCACTTGCCCTCATATTTTCATTTATTTATTTCTAGTCAAAATAAAAAATACTTGCAGAATTTCCAAGGGATCGTGCGCGTAGTTTCAAATATGAATACAATTACTGTTCTATGAATATTGGATATAAAACAGCAAGTTATTCGCTATTCTACTTAAGGCCGGGTTGTCCAATCGCTGGTTAACACAAGTTAGGTAGGTAACTTTAAGCTGTTAACCCTTAGTTGGCCGTAAATTCGTTTTTCAAGCTCTGGTTAGCTAGGTTTTGATCTAGTAAAGCTGTTTCTGCGCCAGCTTGTGAGATTCGACGCTTATGTCTCGTATCATCCGCGGCAACTGATGTCAAATAGGCCAAATAGATAAGGCATTGTGGTTTACCACTACTTTCTAGTTAACCAGCAGATCGCCTTCTTGTTAAAGTTTTACGAAAAACCTGAAAAATCATTTTGAAACCGGGTCTGAAAATAAATGTGCTTTTGACATCTAAAGTCAACTAAGCTAGGCTTAACTGGATCTGTATGCTTTCCGTCTCTGTAACGATGACATACCACATAAAACGCCGTTTCATGCTTGTTAGTAATCATCACTAAGATATTAGTCTTGTCTTGGAGAAAAACGACATGAAGTAATCAAACAAATGTGATTCACTTAGAAATTCAATAAAAAGTACGGAAAGATGTGAATACTGCCACTTAGTATGAGAAGGCTTATCTTCTTTCCGTTTTTCTCCAAGGCAAGACCTATACCGAATTGATAAGTGATAAAAAACATGAAACGCCATTGTATACACTTGGTCGTGGTTACACAGATGCCAAGCAAACATATCCAGTTCAGCCTGTGTTTATTTATATAGCTGCGGTGATGGTAGACATCTATTCTTAGAGCGGTACTGTTTTTCAGTTTGTCAGAAGGGCGTAGGAGGCTTTATGTACCCGAATAACAAAAGTAACGGAGAGCACATGAATTGGACGATCTTAGCTTTTTTGAACAAGCTTTCCAGTCGATGAGGGGAAAATTGGATTATAAATGATGAGTGAACAGTTTCATATTGATTGACTGGTGACACATGTAATGTTCACTCGCATAATATCTTAGAAACAAAGCGGTATTTCAAAGATTACCATGAATCATTTTTTGAAATAGTTCAGAGAGTGGGAAATATTCTGTATATTGATGAATTAATTTCGGTACTTGACTATGAAAACCAAAGATAAGGTTCACTGAGAATTTTGTTGAATTAAGATAGAAACATCCTCAGGCCGAATAACTCTTTGATATACCTGATTTATTAGGCGGTTATACACCAAGTTGAGAAGATTTATATCCAAAAATATAATATATTTCAAAGGCTATTACACGTGTTAGGCTGCACCAAGTCAGAAACATTCTGAGTGCACATGTGTCATGTAATTACTTTCATTTTGGTCGATTTCGTGTCGGTGGCACAACTGACAACTACCTATTAACTCTGCCAAAACATAAAGAGTGTACTAAACTGACTCTACGTTTAGCCGTTGCTTGCTATTATTATTTATCCAGAAGCGCTATGCACACTGGCGTACGTGGCTAAACTAGAGGTTATAACAATGAAAAGTGGTTCTTGAGTTTGATCGAGATGCCTGAAATTTTTATTGTGTATCTAAGGCACACTCTCACATTTGGCCAATCTTTTTCCATATTCACCACGAATAAATTTATGAAAATGATCAAAAAATGATCATATACGACCGTATTGTCACAGTGTAACCAGGAATAAATTTAAAAACTCATTCAAAGATTATACCTGTATTATACAACCTTAGGAGCAATAAAACGATTCCACAGTATTTGAAAAATATCCACCGTCTTGTTTTTGAAAAATTTAGCTCGGAAATTGATTAGTCTATGGTTTCTGTCTTATACACTTAAAAAAAAATGATCGCATGAAACAGTAGCTTCACAATGAGATTATAGAACTCGAAGTCAATACTCTATTTAGAGTTGATGAATCCAAAGTTTCTGTCATACTCGAGTGTTCGGTATGGAAACCGAGCACGCTTCACGAGCAGTCCTGCAGATATCAGCCGAGTTAGAATAATGAACTACAACAGAGAGGGAGCTCCGAGGAACATAGTCTATTGGAATATCAGTAGAAATAAAGGGTGTCAGTATAGTACAAGAAGCCTCCAGTCCCCAACATTGGACAACGTTGCGATCTTAATTTTTTTCTTGACCTACTACACTACGGACAATCTGACAAAGTTTGTATGACTAAACTACTCCCACACACGATCAGGTCCTGACACAGGTTTATCTGGCTACGTTCGTTGCGATTGATGCATGTGTTGAAAATATTTTTCTTTACCATTAAGTTTTAAGGGCAAATGTACGGGGTGTGTGTGAAGTATGTCTAATATGTGGTAGAGCTACCGGGGTTGGAAGCACACAGCATTGAGGTACTCCGTCCCCTATCCGAAGCTTTTACTCTTCCAAAAAGTGTTCCGAAAATGAGTAGGAGTCTCTAAAACGTTAAAATAGCAAAGTTTTAGATCGATTTTAGATCGATTTCAGAAAATCACAAATATTTTTCATCCTTAGCACAGTACAAATATTGCATCAAAATGTTTTGAAAATCGTACCGGAACTTTCCAAGTTATAGAGGGGTCAAGGTCAGCGCACAGGTAACCCCATGGACAGGTTTTTCGTGGTCTACATACATGTCATATAACATCATTTAGTAATTTTTTTGGGATTACCATATTTCCTCGCCAGTTGGTATAAGAAGTAAAAGCTAGAAACCTAGACGAATAACAGCACTTTTTGTAACGATGCTCCACACGAAAAGCGCTGCACATGTACATGCTAGAAACGTTTAAAATCAGACAGAATATCGAGCTTTTGATCAACGAAGAATTGCAACGATACTCTCATCGTACTTTGAAATAAATGACAACATGTATGTAACTTTTATAACAAATTTCCCATGGAGCTAAAATTTCTCCATCTAAGTATGAAAAACACATGCTCCACGGATCAAGTAGCTATTAGCACATTTTTGTCTATAATTGACGAGGTGGACTTATCAGAGTAAGTCATTGAGGACAGCAACTCAACATGATTTATCCAGCCTTTAGTGTTAAATATTAATTATTATGGGTGTAAAGATCACTTTTCCGACCATAAAAGATATTTTTATGAGGTCATTCGTTATCACATCTTGCCTGCTGGCAATACTCAACTGAGAAATACAGGGTAATTCGGAAAAATGACTATCAATAGAATACATATGTAAACATCTGTTCTACCTGTATTCAATAAAAATGCATAAATTTTTCAAATCCATGAAATATTCGACATAGAACGTAGCGTTAGAAATGTGGGATGTTCTAAAATAAAAAGCAAAATACCAATCAAAATTCATTTCTGTAGGTTGTAGATTTTGCGTTTTGCTGGCAGATTTTGATTGGTCTCCTTATTTGTTTTTGTTAGTGACTGTCTGGAACTTAAGTCTAAGCATCAAGAACGAACATTTTCTGCGGCACTGACTTTTTTTAAACACCTATCGCGCTTTTGAATAAAGTATTCAATTTTACATGAATGAGAAATTTTTGTCCTCCTGGAGAAAAATGCCTGGAATTCTTCAGGTAAAATCGGTATCTTGACACTAAAAATTGCATGTGCCATAGCTTTATTGGAACAATTTTCATGTTTTGTATGTATCCAGTCTGAGCAATGTCGGAGATATTAACACCTTGTATCGCGAAAACGAAAGGCTTGTCTGAGGATATTGAATACTTACGCCCAGCAAGGCTTTCTATCAGTATCGTTTTGATTCAACTATCACGTTATGACTGAATCACGCTGTAAAATTACACAAATTGTTGATTAGCAAGCTCTGAGAAATCTGGTTTATATAATTATTCATGTTTATCAATAAAATGGATTACCGACAAAAACAAGAAAATAACGATTGTAAGGTATAATTAAATTTTACGACCCTATATAAATAATTTATAAATTGCGTTTTAAGTAGAAATATATTTATAATTAAAGCAAAGTAAATGTCCATATTAATACTCATAATTCTGGAGGCGAACGGCCTAGTTACCCAACATAGGAGAAAAAGAAATGAAATGGGGAATAAAATGTGATGGAGACATTGTCACATGTTAATTTTATCAGACGAACTTTATTTTAGGTTGTTTGTCTTTAGTCCTTGCAATAGTAAAATAATGTAGCAGAATTATATCAAAACTTTGGATATGTCCTCAGGCACCTAATGCATTGATTTTGAACTATACGTATAATTTCTACAGCTGACATGCAGATCAGTGGACGCATTATTGACCTGATGATGGCCAGCCTAATGCTATTTACTATTTACACTGAAAAGATAGTGTCTCATAGATTGCGCTGTCTATATAGGTAGTTGCAGCGCCATCTACAAGACACTTTTCAAAGTAATACGAGTATAGTAAATAGAGATACAGCTGTGACAAAAATTCTCTTAGTCGGATTTACGACCGAGGGGCGGGGTCGTCCGCAAATTGAAGAACAGGTTCAAAATTGTTTATACTGATGTTTCTGGAGGGGGTCCGGTCCAGACCGCTAGGACCCCCCTGGATCCGACACTGGTGGGTTCTCTTTGGTAATAAGAGCGAAACATAATTTTCATGGTTTTAGTTCTAAAAGTTTAAAACACTTCCAGTTTACTTCTCATTCTTAATTATAACTTGCACGTAGTTGCCAGATGTTTTGATTTGTCTATACAATTATACAAAATCAAAAATAATTATTTATTGTAATATAATTATAGATCTTCTCAAAGAACTCTGGTTTCTATTTTACTGATTCAAATCATTTGTAAAAAAACTCAAGGCATACAAACTTTCAACAGTACACATAGCAGATCAGTATGTCAACTGACAAATCAATACACTTGGCAACCCAGCACTTATGCGATGCATACAATATTGCCACATTGCCTCATGTCAGAAAATGTAGTCTCTTTTGTACGATGCGAATTAAACAATGAATCGGGTAGAATTCAGAACCAGACTAGCATCCTACAACTTCTTGAACAATATTTCACTTCATCACTTCACGTCTGTCAACACACCTACGTCATCCGCGGACTCGGCGACCCGACTGCCGTGTGCGTTTGCGCAGTACTGCCGGGCGGCGTTGCCAGATGTTGCGGTGGGGGTCCAGGCGGTGTTGCCAGATGCTGCGGAGGCGGATGCGCAGCCGCCAGATGTTGCGGTTGCGGCATCAGGCTAAGAGGAGGACCTACTGGATGTCTACCTGCTAAAAGGGAGGCGAGGGGATGTGCTGAGGGGAAGTAGCCTTGGAGGGCGGGGTGGGGGTATAACGCGTGCGGGTGACGGGATAGTGACGCCATTTTCAGCTTTTCAAGCTCGGCTTCCTGGAGGCGTTTCGCTTTGGCGCGGCGATTCTGGAACCAAATTTTTACCTAGAACAAACGGAATAAACAAGGTTACTTTGTTATTCGGAAGTACTCGTAGCAATGCTATACAGGATAAACATTGATCGTTTTAAAATGTAAGCATAAACGTAGTACATAGGTAATGTCAAATATCATCATGATACAGTAAGCTAAAAATTTGCAGTTCTTCTCTCTTGAACTACGCGGGCCAAGTGTTTTTGTTAAACTCCAATATAAGAGCTTCTAATAAACATAGTAGAAATGCGATTTTCCTCTAATGCAGAGTTGCCGAATTTACCGATTTTTCGGTATTTCTACCGAAATGAGAGATTATTTACCGAAAACGTTCTCATTTTCCACGATTTTTTAAATACCGCTACAATTTTCGAAATACTGCTTTGAACGGTGTACACTGTATATTGACAGCAAAATATTATCATGGTTACCACTGATAACGGTTAATTCCTCTAGATCGTTAGAAAGTGACTAGTCCCGTAAGCAATGTTACTAAATTTATGACACCCTGTATAATAAAGGATTTACTCAATTATTTTTGGAAAATCGGAGCTATTAGCTAACCAATGCACTTTTATCGGAAATCGATGAAATTGTGAAAAAACACTGCTGCTTCAGTGCTGTTTCATCGATTATGTTACTGATTCCGATATGCTGATTTCAGCATTTCGAAAATATAGTCATTCTGATGACAAATTCGTCAAGACTCTATACACTTCCAGATCACTGAAGCAAGATAAAACTTTTGTCCGACATTTTGGGAATCGGAGGTAGTGTAAAACGATGGAAGTAAGTAAAAGGACCTGGCCTTGGAAAAATATAATCACTGAGCCATTATTGTCCAGAGTGTAATGAATGAGCCATATCACACTGAATCAGTCCAAAAAATACCGTTCAAATTTCCCAATGTCTTGTATTCACCCTGTAGAAACAGGCACCTTTTCACAAACGGTATGTTATCAATATCAAAATAAAAACAATAATTTTCAGCAAGAGGTTACAATACTTCGTTAACTTGTAACAAGATTGTGCAAATACTTACTTGCGTTTCTGTTAACCTCAAAGAACTAGAAAACTCTGCCCTTTCCGCTATACTCAGATACTGTTTATCCCTAAACTTCTTTTCTAACGCAAGAAGTTGCTGCGTCGTAAAAGGCGTCCTAGGTTTCCTGTTCGGCTTATGCTTCCGCAGATTGCACTTCAGTTTTGGTGGCTCCCCGTTTGAGTCAACTGGAACAAAGAAAAGTATTTATGAATATGGTATATATGACAAACAATATTTTATCAGAAGGTATCAGCAGATTTAGAAAACATTCCATTCAAAATTCAAACTTCTTCCCAATTAGTGTTTCAATGGAACGTTTAAATACAACCTTGCATCGCTTTTAAAACGTGATTCAGAAACAGTGACAATATTCCAAAGGCCGAAATTATGTTCAAAAATTAAAACGGGTCAAAAATGCCCCCTTACCGAGATACAGCATGTTGAAGTTATAATTTCGACGTAGAAAATATTCATATATCTCTGAAGTGGATACGATATCTACTAACAATTTAGTAAACATATAGTATAAACAGCACAGTCCATACACAAACATTCGTAGCTCAAATTAGAACAGTGCAGTCATGTAGAAAAATTGATATATTAGGGCCCACACTAGAAGAGAGAGTAATATTTTCTAGGCTACAGGCTCTTTGAAACATATTTTCCATTTTTTATTAACGCAGAACATTTTCAGCATTCCTTTTGAAGAAAATTTTATTTATATGTTCCCACATATAAAACTGAAATTCATTCTAAAAATAGTTTTCATTGAAAACTGAATACCAGGTGTTTCAGATTTGATTTGTAGCATTAGGATTTCGGATACGGGGAGTCGGTTAAATATAGGCAAAGCTGATTGTAATCAGAAACTTTCACAATTACGACCTTTTCCAAAGGCAAAACAAATCGAATTACCCCAAAAACGTTTTTAATTTCTCCCGGTTTTTACTTGAGATGTGATTTCTGAATAAACCGTTTGCCAACATTAACTCTGTCTCCTCTTCAATATGACACAATTAGAATTTCAATATAACTTTTATACGCCATATTGGATTTTTGCACAGGTGTGTAGTTTTCAATTATGATTTAAAAAATCTATAATATGCTTTACATTGACATTGTCATACTTTAGTTATATAAAAAAACATAATTTCCTAAGTAGGCTTTGAAGTTATAAGAGTAGTAGTTTGTACCATAACATCATCAGGCAAGCACTGCTTCAGTGTTAATAAACTAGACATTGGTGCACAGTCATTATTTATAATTTTAATGATATGATATCGTACAGATTATGACATGGATTGATATTATAAAACGGCAAATAGGTATCTAAAAATGTAATTTTCCTATAGCTTATCTCCAACCATCGAACAATGACCACCATAATGCTGAAACTTCTGCATGTTATTCAAGGGTAGTATTGAAAACATTGACACCGGTACTATTTTGTGCAAGTTATAGAAACATTGTATAGCAATACTACTTATACCATGAACGGTTGTCATCTAAAGAGTGTATTTCAAGTTGGGGATTTAGGGGTAATTCTGGACACAAAATTATCCTTTATTACCCATATAAATATGATTGTTTCTAAATCTCTTCAACTGTTGGGATTTATAAAACGATGTGCTAAGGATTTTCATAATATTCAGTCATTTAAAACGTTGTTTTGTTCTTTGCTGAGGCCCGATTTGGAGTATTGTTCTTGTGTTTGGT
Source organism: Acanthoscelides obtectus (assembly GCA_963669975.1). Classification (NCBI taxonomy): domain Eukaryota; kingdom Metazoa; phylum Arthropoda; class Insecta; order Coleoptera; family Chrysomelidae; genus Acanthoscelides; species Acanthoscelides obtectus. The sequence goes on from CAVLJG010000001.1 coordinate 24,880,941, forward strand.
CACCCAACTATAATGTTCATATTCACGCAATTGAAAGAGTGCAACATAAATTCTTAAGATTCATTTCATTCAAACAAAACATTATGGCTGAAGATATTATCTATTCCGTCATTGAAAGCTCTCTGAATAGCTCAACCCTTCAGGTAAGACGGTACCAGAGGAACCTGTCAGTATTTTATAATATTTTGCACTCTCTTAGTTTTGCTGCAGAAAATACTAATCTCCATGTGCCTTCTCGTCAACCAAGACTGAATCAACCATTCCATGTAAGATCACTTCGTATTAATTTTGCTAGTAATTCCTTCCTGTCTAGATCTTCAAGGTTAGCAAATCACTATTCTAATAAGTTGGATTTCTTCAGAAGTCAGAAAACATTCAAAATTCAATTAGATTCCTGTCTGTAATATTTAATATTAGATTTCCCCATATATTTAAATTTTAATTAAATTCGTTTCAATTTAGAAGTGATCTGGATTGTAAAGATTTTGTGATTGTTCTAAGTGTTAAATATCTAAGTCAAAGTAGGGTTAGGTTTACATTATATTTTCTATGCTGTACTTTAATTGGGCAGTCGCTCGTTGATAAATAAATCAATAAATAAAATCCTCTTCTATGTTGCAGTTTCCCTAAACATATTTCATATCCGCAATATCTAAACCGATGCACATATCTTGCATTCAAATACTATTATTCTACTTGTAAGGTGTCATATAGCCACAGATATATGGTGCTAAAATAACGCTTGTCGATAAATGGGCCAATTATCTGAATGTTCTGAAAACACGCTCCTCAAAAACTGAAGCAGAGTCGAATTTCAAAGTCCCGGCATAGTATATTCACCAAATCGGTAGTTTTGAATTTTCTGCTTTATTCTCACTTCATTCATATTTTGGTGAGTGGACTATTTAGGTCTTATGATATACGTCTATCATCTGGTCTAGAAATATCGATCGCTATTTTTTGGATCAATCTGACACTCACAGGACCGACGTCCAAAAACTTCTTCGACATATCAATTCCCCGAAATAGTAAGTAGTAAATAGTTACTTTTTATGATCCTTTTGTGTTCACAAAACAGGTACTGTAAGACCATGCGTTTGGCCAGAATTTTGCCAATTTTAAGCTCTATCCTGTGATAGACAATGATACGTGAACAGCCCTTCAAAATATGTTTGACATATAACAAGCCAATGCGTCTGCTACATCGTTTCTTCATTGTCCACTGTACGACGAAAGTAGAAGCTTATTTTCTTTCATGTTCTTGTGTACCATGGTACATTATAATCCCTAATGACCTGTCCAATTGGATTTGAAATAGATCATACGTATACGAGACAATCAATCATATCAATCGATGACATTGCATTTAAACGCTCAGACAAGCCTTTCAACGTTACGTCTGGTTAGTAACAATTATTGACAAACCGTTATGTATAGAAGACAAACGAGTATCATAAATAATGCTGGAGTATTCTGCCCTAATTATCATGCTAGCTGTTTCCTTATACACGGGCATTTTTTCAAAGGTAGATGGCTGGTAATTAACAGTGGCTGGTATAAACGTAATGAAACCAATTAGGATTTTTGAAAAAATTGTTATTGCCAAAGTTGTTAGCAAAATAGCCTTTAGTTTTATGGTTATGGCTGACAAATTATGGTTTATTTGTGGTTTTTTTTTGATGCCAGGATATATCATATATCGTTAGCATTGCGCAAAAAACGTTACATCTAGAAAATGCTTCATGAAACATTGTTCTTGTAGTTTGACCTAATAGGGTAAATATATAGAAGGGACGTACCCAATGAGAATTTTATACTTTTTATTTCGGTAAACTATAACAGCGTGTTTTTTTAGTATTTTTGAACTATGACTTGTTTTTCATTTTTTAGTTCGATTTATCAATTAGTTTTTGATAGACATGAGGTATTGAAATCTCTTACGAATCATTTCGTAATCTAATCATTCCATTAAAATCTTCGCTGTTGCATGGGGTTTTTCCTGTTAACTTAGAGCAATCAAGTTCTTCAATCCGAATACCGTCTAAAGATCTTAAAGTGCTACATAAGCTTGTCCAGCAGCAAACAGTCGCGAGTCTAGCTAAATGACTGCATGATCGACTGTTCAACCTTGCATCTTGTGGACGGTCTAAGCCCAACTCAGGATTGAAGGCAACATTCGCAATGAACAAAGGTGAAACTACACGGATGCACAGATCGCGTGCTAGCTCCATCTCTCTTAGTCTACAGAGGATCTATAAAAGAATTTATCAATCCTGGCGTCCCTAATAAGGAGAATAACAAACTGTTATCAAATTATAGCACTGTCATCGGTCCTTGATACGTGTGCGAAGTTTCAAATTATTCAAACTTCTGGAAATTGGTGAAAATTACGCTCAAAAGATTCCGATACATACATACAGGCCAGGCAAATAAAAGCGTGTTAAAAAAATTCAGTGTGTTCCAAATTTTATTCAAATCGGACTATCGGTTCTAAAAAAAATATGTGATAAAAAGTATTTCAAAAAGAAAACTTTGACGCCCTCTAAGAGACAATCGGAGCACTTTTGCATGTAAGTAAATCGTGCCCAATTGACTTATTTTGCGTCTAAAAATACGTGATACTTCTATGTCGCATAAATATGGATACATTACACCTTGGAAAATACTTATACAAGTGAGTGAGGCCTTGAGATGATTCTTTCATGTTCAATAGTGGATACCATCGTAAATAGTGCTCTTGGAATCTTGATCAGTTACTAGATCTGACATATTTACTGCCTAATAGTGTGCATAATATTTTGGAAGAACGACTGTAATAATAAAACTTTCGCACATTGGCATGCATTCCCTTTGGTTTGTCGAAAGAGGAGTTTGACATCTATAGTGAATTTCCATATTGCCCCTCGTTAAACCGTGATTACGAGGTATTTCATCTTGTCCACTATACTTTTGCACCGAAAGTGTGGAATCTCTAGGCTACCTCTTATTATATGAGGAACTATGTTCCTATTTTACTAAAAACCATTCATTATGTATCTGTTGGTTATATATGTATATATATATATACATAGTTAGGTGAAAAATTAAAGCTTCCGCCTTTTGTTGGGTACTTCGACAATTTTTTTTTTGTGCAATCATCAAGTGGCTTCACGATGTAATGCTTAACTTTCAATTTCTAAAAAAATAATAATAAATAATTTTGACCATTGTACCATTTATCCAGCTTTCACCATGTTAATGGGTGTCTCCCTCATCTATAACGTAAACAACAATTAGCAATATCCTCACGTACTACTCTCCTGATGATGATGGCAAAGACCATTGAAAGCTAGAGAGAATAAAAAAGTATAAAGAGTCCTCCTTGCTTAAATTTTGTCGAAGTACCCAACAAAAGGCGGAAGCTTTAATTTTTCACCTAACTGGTATAGACGACAATGACCACGTCTCAAGTTATATATATATATATATATATATATATCACCCATTCGTACACTCATATGAACTACACACATTTTTCCAAAACAAATTAATTCAGCATTTTAGTAATTTTGGGTGGAGGTTTACCAAGCGTCCCTCGTATACTTCAGACCCAAATTTCGACAATGAGGTTTACAGTTCCACGGTCCGTCCCGTCAATCACTTGTCATCTGTCGACGCTTTATCTTTCCGTGCCGTCCCCCTCTCCACGTGTAGCAGAAGTAGGAGGTTTGGAGACTGCATTCCGATTGTTTCACTAAAATGTCTTCTCACGTGTAATAATTTTTAATTTGTTCAGGTGGATTGATATTTTTAACATGTAACGAAGGTATCTGTCGTTTTTCAACAAGCCCAATGTCCCCGTCCTTTTGTTTTTATACTGATTACAAGTTCGATCTTCTCTACGTTCGTTTTGAAACACCTTGTGGCTGCAACCTCACCGACGAGTAAGTTGTCTGACGATTTAAATATGTCCTGTTTTTTTTGCTAGCATCACAATTGTGTTTTCAGAATCCTGATGAAGGCTCCATAGAGAATGCCGAAAGCTTGATTTTATCGTCAAAAGAGTCAACTTAAGCCTAAAAAAATTTGCCAATTTCCCATTTAACAATTAATTGTATTTTGTGCCCAACTGGTCGTTGGCTTTGGCAATGACTACTGCTCACGTTATATACTTTGAAGTTGAGTCATTAATTTTCAGATAATGATTGTAGAAGGAAGATAAACCAAAACATGTGTGTAAAAATAAAAAAACATTAAAAAAAATGTTACCTTGTTTTATAAAGTATCCTCCCGACAAGTATTTCAGTGCGGACCTGTATTTGATCGTGCGGTCTTGGAGCACCGACAGGCCCTCCCCCGTAAGGTCTTAAGTCTCCTGATTCACGAGCCCTTTGTACTATATTAACAAAGGCACGAGGGGTTGGTTGCACTCGATTGGGAAACCGATTCGCACAAATCCGTGATGCCGCGGCAGCATTTTGTAAATAGGAATCATGACCACAAGTTCAGCATTTTCGTGAACATGTGCCATTTTTTATTTCGTTTGAGCCACGCAACAAACACCACTATGCACTCACGCGTTACCGACTGACGAAAAACATGGTGATAAACGTTTCAAATTCTTTCGCTTTTTTGTTTCCGATGCGATGAACCGATAACGCGGATTATATCCGTTGTTGCCAAACACGAGCACATAATATTATTATTGAGACAGGGCGGTACTCAAACTTCTAAAGGGCTATAACTTTGTTACTTTAATTTTACCAGAAAAATGTTAAAGGAAAAAAACATTTCTTTTGATCAGATCTACTCACTGTTAAAATAAATGACTCAACTTCGAAGTGACCCTGTATATATATATTGATACATTCTTACTTTTTATCGCTTAAACATAATTAGCCGTATTTGGTATGGACGCAATAGATCCAATTAATCAAAAAAAAAATTAATTGCAAACATCATTAGCAAAATTATATCTATAACAAAGTTGTGGATGACAAATTATAACATTGAGGTGTAATAAAATATATATTTTTATAAGATAGTGTCTAGTTTGGCTTGATAAATGTATGATAGTTGCTAATTGTAAGTCTAATTATTCATAAATGCCGTCTAATTGAGAACGCAAAAAAATAACTTTTAACAAGGTTAATTCTGTCAGACTTATCCAAAGAAATGATAAATACCACTATTTATCATGGGAAGCCTACATAGATCCATATTAAGGCAACTACCGTGGAACATGTTTCACGATGGAGTTCTAAAGCTGTACTTGCGCCAGCTCAAGTTGAAGGAAAATTATGCAACTCAAGTTGAGGAAGAAAAGAGATTCCCAGGACATGAAATAGAGATTTGCATGCCTTGTTTGAGGTAGTTATCCATGCATGCATGTTCTGTACTGTATTTACTGTGTTATCTTACATAGCTCTTATTATTATTGTGAGGTTTGATGCGATAATCTTATCAACTAACCGCTTTCAGGAGACCTTCCATCTAATCATACGCCATCAATTTCACTCAACGAAAACAGCAAGACGTTCATCTCACTCAACCCACTCTTTGTCGTCCAATTAACTGCAAGATCAAAGAGTCCCTTAATTAAACAATTAGCAGGACCAGTTTGTTTAACACTGATGCCAGGTTTCACGATTCTACCTAAATCTTCTGCTTTAGACAAAAAAAAATATCATGCTATGTCTCATTGTTAGTAAGAAACCGATAGATTTTTGATTGCGATATTAAAATGGCAAGCTTTCTGCTCTCCAGATTTTTCTTTGCCAGCAACCATTTTAACACCACGCTGCTCACCACAAAAGATACTTGCCCTGTCTGAATCTGCATAACTTTTTTTGCAAATATCCATTATGTCTACATTGGTATGTATAAAAGCGTTTTACTATTTTTTCATTTCACTACTTCTCTGGTCAAAGGTCAGAAACACTGATTTTAAAAATGAGTGAACTTCCACTTCCCAAGGAAAACGCTCGATTCGAAACAGACCTGAAAGAAACGTGTAGGAACGGGAGAAGCTCTGAAGCACATCAGAGAAAATTTGCACTTCATTTAAAGTGCAGGAAGCTCTTGATATCGATGGTACGAGTACTTGGCTGTTGGGAGCAACGTATAACGTGAATTTGAGTTTATCGTATGCATAAAAAGGGCTTGATGAGAGAAACACAATAAACAAAATGAACTCATTGTAAATCCAAAATAGCGACCGCTCCTAGGTGGCGTTTATAACTACCCCAGTCATCCCTATTATACAGGGTGTCCGCAAAGTTGGGGTTTTCCTTTACACGACGTGTAGATCTTGAAAACATAAGCAATTTTTCTTAGTACCATATACACCAATGTCTTAAGGGAACCGAGATAAAGGGCTCTGCAACATCAAAAATATCTGAATACGGTCCTGTAGCCGCGACATCCCCAAGTGGTACTAGGACACTAGCTCAACCCGACGACAGAACTGGGTCGGGGTTAGTGTGTCAGGTCAGTATGCAACCTTCAACCGACGGTTACGGTCACGCGTGTAGAGGTAAACGAACGATTGCGTTTCAAAAAACAAAAAGCACTAGAGACGTGGCTAGAGAAGTGCAAGTATCAAAGACTAAAGTGTGGCAAAAGCTGCCTGAAGAGGGGCTGTATCCGTTTCACGTCCAACGTGTACAAGCCCTTCAACCTGACGATTTTCCAGCAAGAGTGCGGTTTTGTGAGTGGTTGTTGCATCAACATGACAATAATCTGGACTTTTTGAAGTGCATATTGGTGACAGACGAATCTTCGTCGGGCACATTTTCAACAAATATTTTCGGTCAATGTTTGGGCTGGCATGGATGCAATACCTAGACTTTTGACGCAACATTTTGCCTGCGTCTGCTCGGTAGCACATCAGCTGATTTCATTTTCTGTTGGAGCGGTATGATTTCGAGCAGAGACGTACTTAGCCCTTCTCATCAACTGGAGAGTGAGTACTTTTTCCTTTATTTTTTTTACTTGGTCGCCCTCTTTTCACTATACATTACCTTTGTTATTTCAAGGGTAGTTGTTTCTGAAAAGGAAAACCCCAACTTTGCGGACACCCTGTATAGGTATAAAATTTAAGGAGTTTATGAGGCGACCGCAAAAAGGAGGCTTATAATTCCATAGTTACCGCAGTGGTATGGGTATCAGATGAAAGGGTCTATTGAGAGAAAGGCAATAAGCAAATAACAACGTCATTCTGAATTCGGTATGACGATCATCGAGAAATATCGATTTATCTGATGATATTTACATCTACCAAAATTATATAGTACAATTAATAATATATATGAAAGTTATATAGAAATTACCAAACTAGTTATTTATCATCATAAAAAGTAAAAAGCAAAAAACGGAAAATATATTGAAAAATGAGTAGGTTGACTCTGTTAGGTTAATTAGCTACGAACATGTAGTTATAACAAAAAATTAAATCACTCTCTCCGACTCCCTCTGAAAGAAATTCCTGCGGGCGCACTTGATCGTTGCTATGGCTAAAATTCCGTATGGATGACGATATTGACTTTTACAGCATACAACCCACAAAAGCGACTGCCTACTGCGACGCACATCCATCAGCCGGACCATGGCGCACGTATTGATACGCGACTGTTGGAGATATTTTAAGTTTTAAGGGTAAATGGTTGGAGACGTCTACGAAGATGAATCAAATATGTTTAATAGTAATTACTGGGGTTGGAGGCGTATAAGTATACAAAAAGTTTAGATATACCCTCCTCCACCCCCTGCAACCCCCAAACCGCTATTTTAAACCGCAACAAAAATGTTTCCGAAAATGAAAAACTACAGAGTTTTCAAAAATCAAAATTCCATCCAAATCCAGTCAGACTCACAGACAGAAATGAGTATCATGGTATTTGTGATGTACATGTCATATCCAAAAAACATCCCATTTTCGAAAGTTTTCGCGATTACAATAGTTTCCTGCCAGTAGGCGTGGGAAGTAAGAAGCTTTTATTTTGCTGTCCAAAAAATGAACTAGGAATTTAAAAATAGTTTTTCCGATTGGTAATTTTTAAATGATAATGCAGCACCTTCATCCCAAATTTTGAAATAAAAGACGTTTTGACAGCAGGATGGTAAAAAGGGTGTAATACGCTTGTATTTGGAAAATTGAGAAATATTTAGTCTGAAAAATTTCAAATTTTCAGTTCATTTTTGGAAATAGCTAAAGAAAAGCTTGTTTATAAAAATGTATTTTTTATTATATACTAAGTGACATATAAATCCGAACACCCAGTTTAAATGGTTTTATTTTAATAAAAGTTGGTGAATGTATTTATCTTACTGTAACTAACAAGTGAACAAATTTTCAACCTTATCATTTGGACATTTCGGTTTTTATACTGCTTTTTTTTAATTCACTAACGCTCTAAAAATGAATATTTCAGCCGCAGTAAAGAATCAACGTTGGCGGATTTTGGTTCTTGACATCCTTTACGATCGGTTACGATGCCTAGAGTACGGAGGTACCTGTACGATTTCGTCAACTTAGTGAGTTTGATAGGGGCCGTATAGTGGGACTTCGGGAAGCTGGACTTTCTTTTCGGGCAATTGCAGTTAGAGTGCAAAGAAGTGTAGACCCTGTAGTTAGGTGTTGTCGGGCATGGCTTCGAGAAGGCCGTACGCAAAGAGCAAGTTGCACTGGACGCCGCCGTAGAACAACAGACCGTGAAGATCGCCGCCTAAGATTATTGGCCTTAAGGGACCGTTTCTCCACTACCAGGTCCATTGCAAATGAATGGTTTGCAGAACACGGAAGACCTATGTTTACCGACGAATGAGAAGTTTTGGCTTGTTTTCATACCGGCCACACTGGGTCCTCCCTTTAACTCGAGAACACCGACGTAATCGCCTTGAGTGGTGCAGACAACGGTCACTCTGGGATCAGGAATGGAACAGTATTGTCTTTAGTGATGAGTCTCGATTTTGCTTAGGCATGCACGATGGTCGTGCCAGGGTTAGAAGGCGACGTGGTGAAAGGAGGAATCCACAGTTTTTTGTTGAAAGACATGTTCATCACACTGTTGGAGTTATGGTTTGGGGTGCTATAGCTTATGGTTCCAGGTCACCTTTAATCTTCATCAGAGGTAACATGAACGCGCAGCGTTATATCCACGAAGTTGTAGAACCCCATCTTTTACCCTATCTTGACACCCTGGCAGATCCAACTTTCCAACAAGATAATGCCCGACCACATGTTGCAAGAGTCACAATAGACTTCTTTCAACATAATGATGTCACATTGTTACCATGGCCACCAAGATCTCCCAACTTATCCCCAATTGAGCACGTGTGGGATATGATGGGTAGGAGATTGCTCAATTTGCAACGTCCTCCTCAGACTCTAGAAGCACTTCGAGAGGAGTTGGTGGTTGCCTGGAATGAGATACCACAGGAGGACATTGACCACCTGATCAGAAGCATGCCTAAGCGCGTTGGAGAATGCGTAGCACATCAGGGTGCATCCACACATTATTAAAGGTCAAAGGGCTTTAAAGCAGTGCAATCATTTTGAAATTTTTATCATTTACTTATTATGCTTCATTAAGTACTTATACAAAATTTTATTAAAATTAAACCATTTAAACTGGGTGTTCGGATTTATATGTCACTTAGTATATTTATACTAATTAAGTTACCCAGGAACACTGGACGGCAGTGTCGTGGACGCCAAGATGTGTGGTCAGAAAAAGATCTAGCAGAGGAATGCGAGGAAAAACCGATAAAACCTCAAAATCAATTTGGCTTTCCTACATTATTTTTTAATAATAAAATAGAGTCTGCAAGAATTTGAATATACATGCTCCCGCTATATAAACAATTTAAGAAGGTACGATCACGTTTCTCACTCATTAGCTTCCATGAATTGGTTAAAATATCTGATATGTCCAAAAACAATTTTGTCATATTTGTCATCAAAATATTAAAAACCTCCATTCCTTCTTACTTTCGCCAAAATATTGTTTATAGGAATTTAATTCACAATTTGAATACGCGCAACAACCATCTCCTCACATTGCCGCAATACAGCGTAGCCATATTTCAATGCCCTTTCACGTACAATGCGGTGAAATCGATAATTAATTAATTTAACCAAAACTTAATTAGCAACCTTTCCAAGAAAACCTATAGGAATATGGTGTGGACAGCAAAAATTTTTTCATGAGCATGAATGTTATAATTTTCCGTAGGTAGATGGTCTCTGACTGACGATCGTGGAGGTACCACCCGGCGGATCTCCAAGGTGGCGCCAGAGTGAATGCATGTGAATATAAAAAAATATACAGTTGCAATTATATACTCGTCTTATGTCTCTTCCTGATCCGTCGGATTGGTACCAAGGCCATCTAGGCAGTTTTGGATAACATTTTGTCTATTACCTAATTCTTTTCCTTCACGCCAGGTCTTAGGTAGTAACTCGGGTAGTAATAAGCTGTATGACATGGTTACTAATGAATGGCATTTTGCCACGCTTCGCCATTTGTGAGTGTACTACGAGTATATGAATTTGTTACAATAAACTCGATTAAATGGAATTCATTATACCTTTTCGAAACGAGTCAAACATTTTGTTGAGCCGGCAACACTGAATGTGATCGCGGAGCGCGTCTGTTGTGACAGGCCGCGACATATAATGAGCTTTTTATAACGTCACACACTGACTGGCAGGATATTGCAATATGAGGGCAATTAGCTCCCTATGGGCCGTGCGCTGTCTACATTTGTATCTTTGAGGTCAGAAATGCTCCACTGGTGAACTTAATCGTCGAGAAATACGGCTGTTTGGGCTTGCTGCGCTAAGTTGCTTTGCTAATTGTTGATACGTCCGGTTTGTTCCGTGTTGTTTTAAAATATGAATCCCATAAGATTTTAAAACGTACATGCACAATGATAGTCGGTCCTTCTTGGTGCTGACCAAGCGTATCGGATGCAGTTCACAATGTGGCCTTCCATTTTGGATAAGACAGGATGGAGCGAAGTCGGTCAAATTAAGTACAAAAATGTGTTTTTTAATGCTGCTTTAAAATTGAACAAGTTTAAAGCCGTTCTTGAATTATCTGCAACAATGAATCCCTTAGTCGTTTAACAAATTTTTTAATTGCCTCTGTAACCTTACAAACATTTTTTAGTTATGGTGTATTAATGATAACCATATAATATTTTTTTACCATCTGAGTGCAATATGCTTCAGGAAGCGATAATATTAGAAAGAAAATATTTTAACAAATTAATTTTATAAATGTTCCACAAAACGCTAATAAAGCGATTCTATTGATGTTCGCAAATGAATAAACTCGTATCAGATAATATCAGTATAAATCTATTATGATACAAACTTGTGAAGTATAAAACTATTGTGGAAACATTGAGAAAATACTATCAATTATTTTGTATTTTTGCCCTAAGAACGTTCCACAACCTTATATAGCAAACTGCATCTTAAATAACTGCGTTATAAGGGCAGTGATAGAGTAAACATAGTTGTGTAAGATTGAGATTATCACCCAGATACCCTGCAGACAATGGACATACTTTGATCCTTCTACCTATATCTAAGTTGCTGGACAAAGACACAAAGATGAAAGGGAACATAAAGCGCACAGTGCATACAGGGTAAATAGAATTGTTGCTTCCTTGACTTTGCTGATGCCAAGTAATGGTGGGCGAGCAGTGGGACACGAAGGATCCTAGCTGAGATATCAAACTTGGTATGCTTTATGGGGCTCCAGTTTATAAAAAGGCATATCATACTATATCATGCTCGTGATATGCGCCTATAGAACGATATCTATGTCTAATAGTGGTGGCTGGAGTCCCACCAATAAATTTCGCAACTGATGAAATAAATATGTCCGGTCGAGAAGGAGCTGGAGTTTAGTTGTCGTTACGTTCATGACGACTGGGGTCACATTTAGGTTGAAATTTGAGACCTGCCTCGAAGACATCAAGAAAAAATACTCTACATGCTTAGATCAGTTCACTTGGTGCTAACCTTCTCATGCTGGACATTTTACGATTTAACATTTACTTATACGTAAAACTAGTGTTTTTATGGCTTATCCATCAGGTACAGCATTATCGTCAGCATCAGATTCCTTAAATTACTTTTTAAGTAGAATTATATTTGTTGACTTTATCATTAAAAAATAGCTCTATTGTAAACGAAGACATTGTAAATCCTTAAGCTTCGTATTTTTTGGCGATCCATCATTCAAAACTTCCACTAAAAAATGTGAAACACGAAAGTTATCAATATTTGACTGTTTCTCTTCATAAATTTCATATTAAGCCGCGTACAGACCGAGATTTCAACGCAACATGAGCCAACGGTTTCCAAGGTTGGCGTTGGCGTTCGATTGCGTTCGCTCCTTGATCGGTACATCAAAAGGAGGTTTGATTTGGTCTGGACAGGATTTGTTGCGCTTCTAGTATTTTAGGTACCTTTACACTTACACTCTTTCGCGTGGGTTTTGAACGTGACGTTCCAATCGTGCGCGCAAGAACGGTAATGTAGATGTGAGTCGGGCATGTGCGCAAACACTTCGTACTTTAGTAAAGACTTGATTGCGGGAGAAGAACGTGAAGGTTTTTTGTGCATAATTTGAGTGTGCGTGAGTGATTGGCACGCGGTATAACAAATAAAATAATTACATTGTAAGTAAAGTTTATTATTGTAAAATTGTAAATTACATTTTAATTCATTTTTACAGATATTTTCAATAAATACTTATTTTGTGTGCCATGGGAGACAGTAGGTACTGGTCGAAAGAGTTTATAAGGCATTTTATTGAAGTTTATAAATCGTATCCGTGTCTATGGAAGGTCAGGTCAAAAGACTATACAAATAAAAACCTAAAAAATAAAGCTTACGAGAAATTGGTAGAGGTCTGCAAAACCATTTTTCCTGAGGCAAATAAAGACTATGTTATAAAAAAGATTCAAAGCTTCAGAGGTTCTTTTCGCAAGGAAGTAAAAAAGGTGGCAGAATCAATACGAAGTGGAGCTGGGGCAGATGATGTCTACATACCCACTTTATGGTACTACGACCTATTGTTATTTACCAGTGATCAGGAAATACCAACCGCTAGTATAAGCAATATGGATACGGACGAATTAGAGGCAGGATGTGACAATGGGGCAGGAGAACATGCAGAGAATAATGAATGCCAAATACTACAAGAGCATAATAATGAAAGTGAATCTCAGGATACTGAATTACAAGAAAACACAGACACAGGCGTAAAAAAAAATTTATTAACACAGGTGAGTTATAATAATATAAATTAAGCTTTTCCTTTCTTTATCATGTCAAGTTGCCACGGAACTTTTCCTTCCAAATTAAAATAATGTTTGTACTTCTCGCGATTACTTTTAGCGTTTATTGTTACATTTTTTTGCGTACTTGTTCGTAAACTGGTAAGTTCGGTACTGCTATTCCGCCATTCACCCATTTGTAATTTGTGAGTCGCCAAATCTTCGTGATCAAACGATCTGGGAGGTGCATAAGAAGTCGTGCGTCTTATAAGAAAATTGTGCAAAGCACAAATAGCCAAAATCACGTAGGTGATATTTTGTGGATCGGTAATGTGTATGGTATAGTAAACCAAAAGTATTCTCAACAACATTGCGTGCACGGGATAAACGGTAGTTAAAAACTCTATTTTCCAATGATAGATCTCTTTGAGGATACGGTTTCAAAAAATTTTCGTGCAGTGAAAATGCTTCATCGCCTAAGAAAACGTAATTAAGATGTTTCTCCGTTTCATCATTATTCGGCAAATGTAATTGACCTGAAAAAATTATCGTTTTAATAAAAAAAACCTCTTGCATAAAAAAATGACCTTTATTTTATACCTTTTGTCAATTTATCATAAAATTCTGTGTACTCCAAAATTCCTCCATCGGAATGTCTTCCATTTTTCCCAACATCGATGTAAATAAATTCATAATTTGCGTTTACAAGCGCTAGTAGAACGATGCTATAAAAGTTTTTGTAGTTGTAATATTGAGCTCCCGAATGAGGAGGCGGAACAATGCGTATATGCTTCCCGTCAAGGGCTCCCCCATAATTTATAAACTGCCATTGATTTTTAAAATCCGATGCTACTTGGCACCAATCGTCTTTTGTTTTTGGAAACTGGAATAAAATAATACTTTTAATTTTTTTTTTTAGAATTCGCATGCTTCACAATCAAAACCACCCCTTTCCACACCCAAATCTACAAACGTGACCACAAGGCAAAAAGTCAAGAGCAACTTTAATAAACGAAATGCTGAATTCATGCAATTTTGCAGAAACCAGTTGCAAATGACAAACAATGTTATTAGTGAATATGATGCAGTTGGAATTTCATGGAGCGAAAAATTAAAACGGATGGATTCCACTCGAGCCATTTTGGCCGAAGCATTGGTTAATAAAGTTATGACCCAAGGATTATTAAAAAAGTTGACATGTACTACAACCCTGTCGGATACAGAGGAGACACGAAATACTTCAATTTCATCCTGCAGTCGATACACGGTATTATCAAATTCTTCTGGTCAGCAATGGCAGTTTACATCACCATCAGACCAGGACTGTAATCAACAGAGGCAGGTTTTATCACCTTCGGAGCAAGAATCTGATCAACAGTGGCAGGTTACATCACCACCAGTGACAGAACAAGCAATCGAGACCTCTTCAACAAATATAGTGGATTTTTATAATACTGCTGCAGATAATATAGATGGGTAAAACCCCTACCTAGCAGCAAATATTTTCTTTTTTAAAGTTGTTCTTTTCACTGTTCTTTTTTTCTACGAAACCATTTATTTTTAAGATATACCTACTTGCTGTTCGCTAAAAAATAATTAAGTATGTTTTTATTTTTAATAAACTTACCTTCAAATAAGTTTCTTTAAGAACCTGATATATGGCTTTGCATGTTTCGGGTATGATGTAGCATAAGGAAGATGGTGATATTCCAGTAGAAAATTTAAGATCTTCATTGGAGCGACCTGTCGCTAAGTAGCGTAATGTGGCAGCTAGTCTTTCCTCCGCACTAATACTTTCTCTCATCTTCGTGTTTTGTTTAGAAATAATAGGTGAGATCAATTCTAATAATATATTAAATGTATCAAAGTCCATACGAAGATAATTTTTAAAATCACTAGGATAATCTTGTCTTAGTTCTTTTAATAGTGGCATGTGACCATATTTGTTACGATCCTCCATCCATTTTTTCACCCATATGCTTCTTTTTCTTTTATTATTTATAAAATTTATTTGTACAGCCATACAAAGAGCCACTTTTAATTTATGCTGCTTTATTTTGTACATTTTTTTATATCAATCCTTTCAGAATTTCTAAAACGCCTGGAGAACGGTCAAATCCGCGCGATAACCAACACTTTTTACTTTACACTGACATGTTTTTCCTTTTACGTTATATACGCGCGGTTAAGTCTGCGCGAATGGAACGTTGAATTTTTTATTTTTCTAGTAACACAGTCTTGGAACGCTACGTTCTTGAAGCGCATTATTGGCCGCACGATTGGAACGCCGTTCAAACCCCACGCGAAAGAGTGTAAGTGTAAAGGTACCTATTTAGTCGCTCGACATTAGCACAGAACCAACACGGTCCGACTCGAAACTAAACTTAGGTGTAGACGAAGTGTAGACCAGCGCATTCCAATACTTTCCAACAACAAACGCCAATGTCACATGTGCTTGCATCCGTTTGCTAGGCTTTGTATTTTCGGTCTGTACGCGGCTTTTCTCAACACTACCGGCTTATCCGTTCATCGCAATACAATAATAACAAAACAATAATAATGAATGGCTGAAAAGCTGCTTTTCAGAATCAACCAGGACTACAAATATATACAGTAGAATACAAAAAAATACAAAGACAAAAATTTAAAGGAGAAAAAAATAGCACATCATCGTAGCCTATGGAATAATGACCAAAAGAGTCAACAGAGTACGTAACAAGATCAAAAACCATGCTTAGAAATAACAGTAAAAAGTAAAAGCTGGGGGAAGATATAAAAGTTAAAAGCAAACAGATTTGTATACCAAACACAAACAAATGAAAAGAGGGAAGTGAGAAGACGTGCATAAATAAACAAGTATTAAAATAAAATTACGTATTATATGTTATCAATGATAAAGAGCTTAATTTTTCGTTTAAAGCTGGACACATATAGAGTTTTCAAAGCTGAGGTACGAGCCCCTTCCCAATTCAATTGGCTCACTTTAAGATTTCTACCAAAATATGCCTTTATAAACTAAACATGACGAAACTATTTACTTCTAAAACAATTTATTTTCTCAAAAACATTTTAGATACACTCTAGTCGTAAAAAATATATATTTGAAATCACTTAGACCTATAACTAATAGAACATCTGAACAAATAAACAATGTGCGAATAAATGCGCGAAGTTAAAAAAGCAACAATTGAACGATTACCATTGGGTAACATCATCTTTATTTTTTATTACGGCTGAAATTCTTTAGGGCATAGTGTTAACCAAGTTTTGGAAAAAATTTGGTGTAAAGCAATCCCATATTTCTTGAAGCTTTTGTCTCAGTTCGGTGATTTTACGAGCAGGATGTTGTCGTAGAACCTTTTTCATCTCGTACCACAAAGTTTCAGTAGGTGACAGATCTGGACTGCTAGAAACCAATTTCAAAAGTGGTACATTATTTTCTTCCATCCATTTTATAGCCTTTTTTGAGGTATGGCATGCTGCACCATCTTGCTGAAACACAAAATCTTGGCCGGATGTCAAACATTCTTCCATCACTGGTAAAAGCGATTCTTCTACAGTATATTCAGATAAGAGATAGACCGGATGTAAACAAAAGGTTCGGGTGATTTTCAGGCTAACGCCGCCGTCTCGACGTAAAACAGGAGCCCTCATTGGTCAATTCGCAATTAAATGCCTATGCCGAGCGGCAGAGCAGTCGTATCAAGGCAGAGTCACATTCAGGTTCAGACGTGTTACGTATGTCGTGTGCATCATTGCAATTTGATATTTCTTTGGACGTTTTCGTTTGTTATCTTATTAAGTTGTTGAGTTTGTCGTTGTTATTGTTATACCTTGTTA
Source organism: Acanthoscelides obtectus (assembly GCA_963669975.1). Taxonomy (NCBI): domain Eukaryota; kingdom Metazoa; phylum Arthropoda; class Insecta; order Coleoptera; family Chrysomelidae; genus Acanthoscelides; species Acanthoscelides obtectus. Next base: position 24,898,059 of record CAVLJG010000001.1, read on the forward strand.
TTGATTGTTATTGTTATCAACTACTTGCGCAAAATGCCCAGTAGTACAGATACTGCCGATGAAGTTGTAAACTCCTGTAGTCCACCTAGGAAACGCTCTAAAAAAAAAAAATGAGTGTAGAAACGAAAGAGGTCATTTTGAATATATATAAGATCGAGCGCGAGGAGAACGAGGCATCAACCATCAAAGAAATTGTTGTGAAGGTTTCTCACAAAGCTGGAAATCGAAGCGAAAATTTTGAAACCCTTATGTATATTTACATCATTATATATTTCTTACCTCACCCCCACATGATCCTATATCCATCACCAATCGTACACACACGAATTGTGCTAATTTACTACAAAGTTACGCAAAGCAGCATCTACTATCTAAAATATGTACTGCGTGACTCTTAATACGTCCCTGCCGAATGTTACAGCGTTCGATGATCACGTGGTCTTGTTTATGTTCGGTCTATCTCTTATCTGAATATACTGTAAAATTGCCAAATATTTGTTTGTATCCACATTTCCATCAATAAAATGAAGTTTTCCTACTCCTTTTGATGACATACTGCCCCAGACCATAATGGATGCTGGAAATTTCACTTTTCTCTTCAGACAGTCAACATGGAATGCTTCATTTTTTTTGCGAATAACTCTGCGACTGTCACCAACACAAACTTCGAATCGGGCCTCATCACTCCATTGTATTGCACACCATTGTTGAGGTGTCCATTATCTATGTTCTTTAGCCCATCTAAGCCGATTTTTCTTTTGCAGTGGAGTTAATAGTGGCTTTTCTTTGGCCTATAAACAAGTTGTGCAACTTTAGGATTTTTACTTCACTTTTTTCTATAAGAAAACTTACCTTGCAAGTGCTGAATCCCAGTTTGTGGGCCTCTCTATGAGTTGTGGACCTCGAAATTCTCCTTCCAACAGCGTCACTCCACAGAGCACTTAATTGTAAATAATTGGCACGCCTGTTTTTCACGATTATTCTTCTTAATGCTCTTCGGTCGGCATTTGTGATATTACTTTTTTTTTCACATATCGTGGCTTAATATTAACTGAACCCGTTACGTTATAACTTCTAACAATATTTCTCACACTGTACCGCGATAAGTCTAACAAAGTTGCAATTTCTGAGTTTGATTTCCCAGAATAAAAAAATTTAATTATCAGTAACCGAATTTTCTCACTAATAACCTTTCCTCTACCTATTTTGAAAACCTTAACTACCCAAAACTATTTTAAACGTATTCTGACAGCTGTGATTAATAAAAACAATAGGTTGATATGCTGTAATTGCAACATGTGTTATTTTTATGCTGCTAATTTGATTAGGGAGTGATAAAGTTGGTGTTTTCTACTATATATTATCAAAATAGTCATTGTTAATATTTTAAACCTATAACACCCTGCTACATTTTTATTATTTGTGTTTGATAAGAAAAAAAAATTAAGATTTCAATAGTTGGGCCAACTGAAGTGGGAAGGGGCTCGTACTTTATTGTACAAATCGGGTGCCAAAACTGAATCTGAATCTTTCTGAATTTTGTTTTTCGGTGCCGAGGCAAGCCAACGGTATATCCTACAAAACTCAGATTTGCTGCCCGCCTTGAATATCTAAACTGAATCTTATGCAGCCGTTTAGCACTTTTTGACATGGTCCTCGTATTCAGCTTTTTATGTCTATAAATTGCATAGGAACCTTGAACAGCTTTGATGACATGATCATGGAAGCACAGGTTCTCATCAAATATGATTCCAAACTTGTTCATCAATACACAGCTTTATTGAATCACTTTTGAATTTGCAGATTTTAGTCTGATAGTTATGACAGCCAACTTTCAAGAATAAATACATAAGCCAGGTTTATTAAACCAAACACCTAGCCTCCTACTCCCTTTGTGTATATGCAGGCAAACAACGCTAATTAATCCTCCATCTATGTTTATAGCATTCGTTTTTTGGCGGTAACTGTATACATGTTCTATTTAGCTGGCGCTTAATACCATCTTAATGTCCTATTTTTTATCACGAGACAAGATATGTCATGTTAAGGCGACCATCCATTACCACACAAATAAGACATACAGATGCAAGTTCCAGCATCCTAAAAAATGACCCATCTCATTAGAACACCATGCAGAAATAACACGAGCTTCCACAAAAAACAAAATAAATCAGACGTATGCCCACTTGAGATATTCGAAGACACGATCCCCGAAAAAAATAAATAAGTTGCACGAGAGAAATAGATGACAACATCTGAGAGGTACGAGTAATGGGCTATTATTCAAGACATCCCGAACATCTGTTGGCAAATAAAAAAAGATACGCGGGACTGCCTATGTCTTTAATTTCAGCCATAATGAGGTCGATCCTGTCCCATAATAGCAACCTTGCTAATAGCTACGGGAATATACTGCCGTACTTAGGTAAAGTGTAAAAATCGGAATGTGAGAAAATCGAGTTCAAAACTCTTGATGTTTCTCGAAACGAAACGTCAAAAGTGAATGAACATTGCAAAGTTACATGACTTTATAGAGAGTCATTTAAATGTGATTTCGGATGACTGTCTTCAATTGTTGTAAGTCAAAGAACAGTAACATGTGATTTACTGCTTTTATACTCTACAAAAACAAACTTACTGACGTAATTTTCATAATCTATTTATATTGTTTTTCCAAAGGAAACCCGCAGTGATGCAGACATTTTTTATATTTTAATATCTTTTATTCATATTGAAATTCACATATATATTACAAAACTAAACCTTCTCAATAATTAAATTCATCAAAAATAATTATACAGGGTGTCCGCAAAGTTGGGGTTTTCCTTTACACGACATGTAGATCTTGAAAACATAAGCAATTTTTCTTAGTACCATACACACCAATGTCTTAAGGGAACCGAGATAAAGGGCTCTGCAACATCAAAAATATCTGAATACCGTCCTGTAGCCGCGACATCACGGAGTGGTACTTGTTACTGGCTCAACCTGACGACAGAACTGGGTCGGGGTCAGTGTGTCAGGTCAGTATGCAACCTTCAAGCGACGGTTACGGTCACGCCTGTAGAGATAATCGCGTAGACGAGAATCCCTCAACAAGCACTAGAGACGTGGCTAGAGAAGTGCAAGTATCAAAGACTAAAGTGTGGCAAACGCTGCCTGAAGAGGGGCTGTATCCGGTTCACGTCTAACGTGTTGAAGTGCATATTGGTGACAGACGAATCTACATTCACGCGTAATGGGGTGAAAAACTTTCGCAACACTCATGTTTGGTCAGTAGAAAATCCGCACGCTGTCCGTTGTCCGCTGTCCGCACATTTTCAACAAACATTTTCGGTGAATGTTTGGGCTGGCATGGTGCGTCTGCTCGGTAGCGCATCAGCTGATTTCATTTTCTGTTGGAGCGGTATGATTTCGGGCAGAGACGTACTTAGCCCTTCTCGTCAACTGGAGAGTGAGTACTTTTTCTTTTATTTTTTTTACTTGGTCGCCCTCGTTTCACTACACATTACCTTTGTTATTTCAAGGGTAGTTGTTTCTAAAAAGGAAAACCCCAATTTTGCGGACACCCTGTATAAACAAACTAAAAGCAGCATGTTTTCTTATATGTCGAGCTAGACGAATATTTTCCAATATTATTGTTTTGGAGCAGATGTAATTATTTATAACGCTTCACAAAGAATATAATTCTTGCATAAGAAACTAAGTAAGTAAACATCATAATAGGTTACAACGGGTAAAAATGCAATACATTTACCATATAGAGAATAAAAGCAATATACCTAGTTTGAAAGCTACTGCTTTTTTACTTTGATATTGCTGCTTTTATGCTTAGGAAATGTGATTAATATGAAATATTTGACAAAGTGAAAAAATAAATACTTTTGTGAAGTAACGTGATTAATGGTATACAAATATTTTGTAACTGGAATCATCAAAAAATGTACTGACATCAATATTTAAAAATGCCAATAAAGAAACTCTGTTGTGGTTCACAGACTTTATTTAGATATACGAGGGATGCCTTTTAAGTTTTGCATATAGAAACGTAGTAGGGCGCGCGGATCGAACGTCAGTACTGAATCTTAACCTCACTCTTTAGTAAACTTAAATTCAAAGTTTCACAACAATGTGCAGTGTTCTCACTACAGGGAATTTTTAACTGTCCTCAAGTCATTAGAAAAATGGAACTCAACCGAGAACAATTTCGCGCCATAATTTATTACAACTTTCAGAGATAATTATTGCAACAAGAATGCCTTGCTGAGTTAGTGTCAGTTTTCGGCAACGAAGCGTCACATCAGTCGGCAATTTCCTGTAGGTATGAAGAATTCAAACGTGGACGGGTGAGTCTTAGGCCCGCATCGTCAGTCGTCCCTACAATTGTAGGGCGCCTTTATGGCCTCCTTGATTGTCATATTTTTCTACTTCTCCGTGTCAGCGCTCTATTTTGAGGTTAAACATCTATTTGCATCAAATGGTGCTTGCTTTTGAGTTATATCATGGTTTGTCAGCCTGAAATTTCCTACAATTTAAAAACATATCTTCACAATAGGAGAGCGCTGACGCTGACACAGGACAAGTGTAATCTAGAAATTTTTGAAGGAGAGAAAGGAGTATGACAATCAAGGAGGCCAAAAACGCGCCCTACAATTGTAGGGACGACTGACCATACGGGCCTTAGCGACGATCTCAGGGTGGGTGCACCAAAAACGGCAGTCACCCAGGAAAACGTCAATGCTGTGCGCAAACTCATCATTGAAAATAGACATGTGACATATCGCGAGACTGAGGCGTCCTTGAAGATCTTAAGGACCTCAATTCCAAAAATTTTACATGAAGAATTAGGAATCAAAAAATTAGTTTCTCGTTGGACACCCCACCTGTTGACTGAAGAGCAGAAAGCAGTCAGGGTTAATTGGTGTCAAAAAACGCTTGACCGTTTTAATTCCGGAAACTCAAAAAATGTGTACGGCATCGTTGGTGGTGACGAATCGGGGATTTACTGTTATGAACCAGAAAATAAACGCCAGTCGGCTGTTTGGGTGTTCCAAAGTGAAGAAAAGCCAACAAAACTCATCCGTTCTCGAAGTGTTTCGAAGAAGATGGTCGCGACATTTGTGTCAAAAGCGGGTCATATTGCAACAATTCCTCTTAATGAGCAAAGAACTGTTACTGCGGATTGGTATACCACTGTTTGTTTGCCAAAAGTCATCACCGAGCTTCCAAAAATCAACCACGAAAGAAGAAACATCCTCCACCAAGACAATGCAAGCTCGAAAAACAATAAAGTCATTTAAAACTACCTACCGTGTTGCTTTATTTCCATATGCAAAAAAAGACATCCCTCGTATGCATAATGTTTTAACTCTCTAATATCAATTTGAGTGTCTGTCAGGTCTGGTCACCAGGAACCAAGGAAAAAGGAGAGAACAAAATAAAGAAGAAGGAGAATTAAGAATTCTATTAACACAATAATTAAATTAGATGTTTAAACTACAAAAATTGTTTTCTCCGATCAAAATGTTGCTAGCGTTTCTGGGATATTTTGAACAGAAAAGGACGTTTAAAACTTTTCTCTAAAGCTGAGAGCGACAAAATATTTGAAAAGCGCGAGTTATGCCATTTTTGATCCCGTAAAATAATATGAAAAATTTTAATGTTACCAATGCTCCTTAGTATTCTTCAGACATCCGTTAACAAGATCTCGAAACAATTTAAGAGGTATTGTTATTGTAAGCCCTTGTTCTTTAATCCAGCGCGCAACCCTTCATGTTGGACCTCTCTCGCACTCGCGCAGAGTATATATACTGAGCACGCGCTATGGTTAACAATTAGCAAACAAAGATTTAAAATAACAATACCTCCTGAAATCTTTTGGGATTTTGTTAGTGGATGTTTGAGAAATATTCTGGATCAACGGAAATATTAAAACTTTCGTTTTTTAATATTGCTTTTTGGGGTCGATTATGATATATTTTGCACTTTGTCAAATATTGTATCATCTACGTATATCTCAAAAACTCACAACTTCAAGTTCAAGTTCTATTTTTTTTTTTTCAGAATATCTCAAAAAGCTCTAAAAGCACTTTGTATGGGGCGAAAAACAAAGATTTTTGAAATTTGTTTAAAAACATTGTTCAAAAAAATTATTTAAAAATATGTGAGGCAAATTTGGGCCTGGCAACGTGCAGATTTATTTTTTCGAATAAGATTATGCAAAAATTCCGAATTAGAATATTTTCCATATCAGACGCGAAAATATTGTCTGAGACTAATTTTATTTGGCACAAGTTAGTCCCCAAAAAAGTTGGCTATGAACATGTATAAGAAGGTAATTAAATGCATCATGCCATCAAACAGGTTCATATAATAATTAGTCCATAATCCCGACAGATTTGACAACATTGCGTTCCAGGGTAACGCCTTACCGACAGTGTCAAAAAGTCGAATCGCGGTTTTTATCGATGTACATGTCATATAACATTAAAACAATTCATATTCATATTCGAACTTTTTCCCGATTTCAATACTTCCTCGCTAATGGCTTAGTAAGTAAATGTCAATATTTGGATTACGGGTTTAACTTCCTTGAAAACTTTCTAATTTAGTTCTCCCAAGGATGCTCCTTTATTTCCATTTAACAGCATCCATAAAAAAACAAGAAACTCAGGAGGAGACTAGTAGCGCCTTTCTCTATGACCTGAAGACTACCATTAAGAATATAACAATTTTGTTCAGTTTGAAGGCAACTACAGTATATTCAGATAAGAGATAGACCGGATGTAAACAAAAGGTTCGGGTGATTTTCACGCTAACGCCGCCGTCTCGATGTAAAACAGGAGCCCTCATTGGTCAATTCGCAATTAAATGCGTATGCCGAGCGGCAGAGCAGTCGTATCAAGGCAGAGTCACATTCAGGTTCAGACGTGTTACGTATGTCGTGTGCATCATTGCAATTTGATATTTCTTTGGACGTTTTCGTTTGTTATCTATTATGTTGTTGAGTTTGTCGTTGTTATTGTTATACCTTGTTATTGATTGTTATTATTATCAACTGCTTGCGCAAAATGCCCAGTAGTACAGATACTGCCGATGAAGTTGTAAACTCCTGTAGTCCACCTAGGAAACGCTCTAAAAAAGACACCTGAGTGCAGAAATGAAAAAGGTCATTTTGAATATACTCGTATATAAGATCGAGCGCGAGGAGAACGAGGCATCAACCATCAAAGAAATTGTTGTGAAGGTTTCTCACAAAGTTGGGGTGTGTCGCGCATCAGTGTTTAATGTGTTAAGACAATACAAAAAAATCACACCTTTTCTGAGCCAATGACCAGTAAACATCGCAAAAGTATTGTTAAATCATTGGATGAAGCTGATAAGCATGCGATTAGGAGGAAAGTGCATTAATTCTTCTTTAGGAATGAAATACCTACTATAGATAAAGTACTGCAGGAGGTAAATGGAGATACAACGTTGCCAAATTTCAAACGATCAACTTTCCATGCGTTACTGAAGCATTTAAATTTCAAATGAAAAAAACGGGGTCGTAATAGTTTACTACTGGATAGAGAAGAAATTGTGCTATGGAGGAGGGATTGTTTAACAAAAATTGGGAAATATAGAAATCAAAACAGGAAGATTTATTACCTTGATGAAACGTGGGTAAACGCAGGACACACTACAAGTAAAGTATGGGTTGATGATTCTGTAACTTCATCCAGGAGGGCCTTTCTAGATGGACTATCCACCGGATTAAAAAATCCAGCAGGTAAATACGAGTAATAGACAACAATCGGATGTTTTTCAAACCTTGGGAACAAGGTTCTAAACATTAATTCCAGGGGGCAGATAAAACATATTACAAGTAACAAAACTTTTATAACTTTCGATAAAATGCGTGGATGTTTTATTGTCATTTTCATTTTTTAGAACTTTTTTAAGCCATGTTTTTATGTGTTTTCGATATTTCAATAATTTTTTAATATAATCTTAAAATATGTCGAATGTTATAAACTTAAAAAAAGTTACTAAGTTTTATATTGTGTACCGTTCCTAATATTTCTAATCATTTTAATTCATACTTTAAGCTTTATAAAGTTATAATTTGTTAATATTAATATTTGCGCGTATTTCAGGTTCCTGATCATTCATTTTTTAAAGGTTTATAACTTTAAATTAAATTGTGAAGTGCTGAGTAATCATACGACGTTCAATATTCTTTCTTTCAATATGACTAAATAATCCCAATTATAGCAATCTGATACTCATGTCTCAATGTTTTTTCGCTGAATGTGATGAAAACATTTGAAAAAGGTTCGCTTATTGAAATAAATCTACACCAGTTAGTACTTCGATTTCCAGGTAAAGGGAAAAGGCTCATTATCTGCCATATTGGCAGTGAGGATGGATTTGTTGTTGACGGTCTGTGGTGCTTTGAGTCTAAGAAAACTGGAGATTACCACGAGGAAATGAATGGCGAATCGTTTGAACAGTGGTTTTCAAAAATTTTACCGAACTTAGAGGAAAACGCAGTAATTGTGTTGGATAATGCGCCTTATTATTCTCGAAGAATGGAGAAGGTCCCAACAACGGCTTCAAGGAAAGTTGATGTTCAAAATTGGCTCCGCTCGAAAAATATCAACTTTGAAGAAGCAATGCTGAAAGTACAATTATTAAGAATTGTCAAGGATCACAAGGCGGAATATCAAAAATACGCCATTGACGAAATGGCAGCAAGTCAAAATAAAACTGTGCTCCGTTTACCTCCATACCATTGCGAGCTCAATCCCATTGAGCTCATATGGGCAGAGGTTAAAAATTATATAGCTAAGCACAATACAACTTTTAAATTTTGTGACCTCAAAGGACTTTTCAAAGAAGCACTAGAATTAATAACAGCGGAAAAATGGGAAAACTCTATTAAGCACGAGAAAGACAAAGTTGAAAAGAGAATGTGGGAACTGGACAATATTTTAGAGGAACAAGTCGAGCCATTCATTATTGACGTTGGTGCTTCAGGCAGTAGCGATGATGAAAGCTCATCAAGCTCATCTTTCCAATAAAAGATGTCGTTCATCAAATTCGGTAAGTTATAAGTAATTATAAAGCTACTGTATTTTTTAATTAATTATTGACATTTTTGAACCCATTTTGGCAAAACCTATTCAAGAATCTACTTTCTGACAATGTTCAACCATGCACATTTTTTTACGTTTTGAACGTTTTAATTTGGTTACATATTTACCTAGAAATCAAAAAATATACTAATCAATATTCTAAAAGCAATTTTAAGAGATATACGATTATTTTTAATTTAGGCTAATTTAAACGCCATTTTGAGATTATATTCGACTGTATTTCACCAAACATCAGGCGGCATCCGAAGCTGGAAATCGAAGCGAAAATTTTGAAACCCTTATGTATATTTACATCATTATATATTTCTTACCCCACCCACACATGATCCTATATCCATCACCAATCGTATACACATCGAATTGTGCTAATTTACTACAAAGTTACGCAAAGCAGCACCTACTATCTAAAATATGTACTGCGTGACTCTTAATACGTCCCTGCCGTATGTTACAGCGTTCGATGATCGTGGTCTTGTTTATGTCCGGTCTATCTCTTATCTGAATATACTGTAGACACAAAACTCTGCTGAACGTGTTTATTTTAGGGGCCAACCACATTCACTAAAACGAAATCCGTATTTTTTAGGAATACCTTTTGATACTAATTGGATATCTGTGTTGATGAAAAGATTGCGGAAAAAAAAATCGGGTTGTTATTTGGTTGTTGCCACGTCTAATTATCCGAATTGCTGTTCATGTTGGTAGTTTCCGTTTTAAATTATAAGCAAATTGTAGACATGGCAAACCCTGACGGGCGACATTTTGAAAACTTATTGGAATAAATAGTGATATTTTCGTGTGTTTTTGTTTTATATCTGAACAAATTAAGTTAAATAAAGATTTTTCCAGTTTTCTCGAAATCGACTGATTTAAAAATCAAACGTCAAAATAAAGGTGTCTTTCAAACAAGCTATTACTCAATACCCCTTGTCATTTAAAATTTTAAAGGGTATGACCCTGGGGGGCTGAGGGTGAAAAAAAATAATTAGTGGTCGACCTCGATTTGCCCGCGGGAGGGGAGGGGGCCATGATTCTCCCTTAGGTAATCAGCACGACGACGGCCCAACGAGGCAAATCCTACTCAGGCAGTCGCGAAATATCGGCATTCAGTCTCTGCCCTTGCAGCTGTTCCACTGTTTAAAAAAGGTAGAACGGAACGAATACGGAAAAGTAGAAGAATGTATCCTCGACACTTATGAAGGGAATGCCCAAAAATAAATTCCTGGCGGCAGCGTATATCTGGGTGTCGGAAGCTAAATAGCCTACTAAACGATCATTACTAAATATTTATCGCTGGGGGCTCTTTACGGCTCTCACAGCCATCCATCACGCGGCAACAGACGACGGTCGACGTTCTGGCTCTATCCAGACGCATTCCTTGTACCGTGAAAAATGCCGAGCATCAATCCAGAAGTAAGAAACTGCCAGAAGAATGTACTTTCAACTTTGTTAAGTGGAAGGCGCTTGGTGATTCATTCGGCTATATTGCTATTAATATTTTCTCAAATGTGTAAGCTACGACCTGCTTTTGTGATTTGTTACTTGAAATCCTGAATTTTGATTCCTCGAAAGAGATTTATTCAAAAACCTGTGACCAACAAAAGGTGCTTTTCCTCAAATTTAAAAGCATAGTGTTAAAGAAGTGTTTGTAGATGTTTGTCCCTTTTATACTGAAGCAGCCGCATAGACAAAAAACCTAAATACCGAGGCATAGTGTTTAAATTTATGTATTAACTGTACTTAACTGTGTTAAGCAAAAATTATTATGAAAAATGTTTTCCCACGGACAAGAATTAAATTCTCCTGTGGGATTATTTCAGTTTATTTGCGTATACAGGGTGTTTCAGTTTATTGTCGCATAACTTTAAGATTCGATAGAACTTTTAAAATTAATGCATAAAGTCTACATAAACATGGGTCAAAAAATGCGTGGCTACAGGGTGTTTAACTTTACTTTTTAAAATAGTTTTTTTTTAAATATTTCGAACAATATTTGATGTGTAACAGTAAAAATTGGTATACAAGGATTTTTTGGTACGACAAAACGAACCATGGGCATAGTTTTACTGTAGCCGCTAGAGGGCGCTCTCTACTGTACCTGTAGTGTATTAAAATGACCGAAAATTTTTTCTTGGTGAAATTTTTTGCTTTTTGAATAAAAAAAATGATTCTTCGCACTTTTCTGCATAAAAAAGCTCTCTTGTGACTTTTCGTTATAGTTAGCCGTTTTTGAGATATTTCGATTTTTAGGGTTCGATGCATTTTTAATTATTTATGGGAAAATAATATTTTTTTTACATTTTCGATTTGTGCATTACAAGTAATTAAGATGATCGTTTAGATTGTGTTTTTAAACACAGCAATAATTCCTAACTCCAAATAAACACAAAAAAATAGAATATTAATTTGTTTAAATTTCCAATATTATTTTTAACAAATTAAATTAATTATTTACAACAAAAAGGCTATTGGATAGTTAGGACAAACATACAAAATCTAAAGTAGTTGCTCGAAATGTAAACCCAATTGTTCAATACACAATTCACATCTACGAATGATCGAACGTGGTATAGCATTATTCAAATAAGGCCTTATTTCATCACATGCATTCCTGATTCTGTCTATTAGCATATCTCTTGTGGTTACGGGAGTCTGGTACACTTTTTCTTTTAGAAATCCCCTCACAAAGAAATCTAATGGATTTAGGTCAGGAGATCGTGGAGGCTAGGCGACTGGTCCTCCACGGCCGATCCATCTTTCTGGATAATTTTCGTCCAGCCAGTTTCTAACTATTCTCGAATCATGAGCTGGACAACCATCAAGCTGGAACCAGGCCAATCTGCTTAAATCTAACATAACATCATCCCACATATTTGCATGTTCAGCCTTTAAAAATTCCAAGAAGGTCGCAGCATTTAACATGGCAGGCAAAAGGTAGGGTCCAAATAGTCGATTACGGTAGATACCAATCCACACGTTCATGCTGAAAATTTCTTTTCCGAACTGCATGCGGATTTTCATGCGACCAAATATGTTGATTATGAAAATTTACCACTCCACGTCTAGTGAAGCATGACTCATCGGTCCATAAAACGTTACTTAAAAACTCCCTATTATTATCAGTTCTATCAAGAATCCACTGACAAAATGTGATTCTTCGTTCTCCGTCCCCTGGCTGTAATCCTTGCACAGGTTGGAAATGGTAAGGACGTCTATGGTCATTTCTAAGAACACGGTGAACATGGCTTGCTGAAATTCAAAAGGCACCAGCAACTCTCCTAACACTTGTGGACGGATCTCTATCAAACTCACGCAGAATCATACGGGTAAATCTGCGCTGACGAACATTTATGTTTTGATCCCTTTGGAGATTTCCAAAACCATTTTCATTTATTTGGCGATGCACTCTTACAAATACTGAGCGAGTTGGATGTCGTCTGTTTGGAAATCTTCGTGCGTCTTCTCTGGCTGCTTCTGCTGCGTTTCCATTTACAAAGCAATACACAAAATGAATATCCGCTAACTCTTGATTGGAGAATAAAAATGGCATTTTTTATAAAACTTACAAAGAAGAAACAGGTAAAAGGAACTAAATTTCGCTCATTCACAATTGCAAAAAAACGTTTCAGGTTTCAACAGACAACAAAACTAACTGTCAACTAATTGACGTTTAACCTTATTCTGCTTTCAATTTCAAAAATACTTGCAGGCACAGCCTACTTCAAAAAATTATCGAGGTACTGACTTTTTAACGTTATTTTGTCATAAATAATTAAAAATGCATCGAACCTTAAAAATCGAAATATCTCAAAACCGGCTAACTATAACGAAAATTCACAAGAGAGCTTTTTGATGTTGAAAAGTGCGAGGAATCATTTTTTTTTTAATACACTACAGGTACAGTAGAGAGCGCCCGCCAGCGGCTACAGTAAAACTATGGAACATGGTTCGTTTTGTCGTACCAAAAAACCCTTGTATACCAATTTTCACTGTTATACATCAAATATTGTTCGAAATATTTAAAAAAAAACTATTTTAAAAAGTAAATTTAAACACCCTGTATTTCGGAAGCCACGCATTTTTCGACCCATGTTTATATAGACTTTATGCATTAATTTTGAAAGTTCTATCGAATCTTAAAGTTATGCAACAATAAACTGAAACACCCTACATATTTATTTTCAATAAACTGTAATACTTTATACGTGAATAAACTTATATTATTATTATAGTGGCTGCTATAGGGAGATTGTTAATCTGATCTTTGAACTGAATAAGGTTAGTATAACTTGGACAAGCCTCATCAGACAGATTGTTTTACAATATCGACACCCTGGGAACAAAGGAGTAGTCGTACCGACCCATTCTTGACGTAATTACTACAAAATTCGACATGTGGCAGGTAGGAGCCCTTTGACATAGCGTTGAAAACAAAACCTTGGTTACACTAAGTTCGCTATTACCGATTGTCAAATTTGAAGTTGTGGTAAGTAACTCGTTATAACATTTTGGTGGTGAAATCCGTGGCGTTATTCTCTAAACACCGTGTTGTGCTTTGAAAATATGTTATCTCAATATGGATACTACTAAAGAAGCTATTTGATGTGATATATAATAAGCATGTGTCCTGATTGTTGTAACCGTGCACATTTTGAGTTGAATGTATCATTACTTTTGCTTCACTTTTTCTGTTACTATACTAAGTGACATATAAATCCGAACACCCAGTTTAAATGGTTTTATTTTAATAAAATTTTGTATAAGTACTTAATGAAGCATAATAAGTAAATGATAAAAATTTCAAAATGATTGCACTGCTTTAAAGCCCTTTGACCTTTAATAATGTGTGGATGCACCCTGATGTGCTACGCATTCTCCAACGCACCTAGGCATGCTTCTGATCAGGTGGTCAATGTCCTCCTGTGGTAACTCATTCCAGGCAACCACCAACTCCTCTCGAAGTGCTTCTAGGGTCTGAGGAGGACGTTGCAAATTGAGCAATCTCCTACCCATCATATCCCACACGTGCCCAATTGGGGATAAGTCGGGAGATCTTGGTGGCCATGGTAACAATGTGACATCATCATGTTGAAAGAAGTCTATTGTGACTCTTACAACATGTGGTCGGGCATTATCTTGTTGGAAAGTTGGATCTGCCAGGGTGTCAAGATAGGGTAAAACATGGGGTTCTAGAACTTTGTGGATATAACGCTGCGCGTTCATGTTACCTCTGATGAAGATTAAAGGTGACCTGGAACCATAAGCTATAGCACCCCCAACCATAACTTCAACAGTGTGATGAACATGTCTTTCAACAAAAAACTGAGGATTCCTCCTTTCACCAGGTCGCCTTCTAACCCTGGCACGACCATCGTGCATGCCTAAACAAAATCGAGACTCGTCACTAAAGACAATACTGTTCCATTCCTGATCCCAGAGTGACCGTTGTCTGCATCACTCAAGGCGATTACGTCGGTGTTCTCGAGTTAAAGGGAGGACCCAGTGTGGCCGGTATGAAAACAAGCCAAAACTTCTCATTCGTCGGTAAACACTTCGCATGCCAATAGGTCTTCCGTGTTCTGCAAACCATTCATTTGCAATGGACCTGGTAGTGGAGAAACGGTCCCTTAAGGCCAATAATCTTAGGCGGCGATCTTCACCGTCTGTTGTTCAACGGCGGCGTCCAGTGCCCCTTGCTCTTTGCGTACATTCACCAACTTTTATTAAAATAAAACCATTTAAACTGGGTGTTCGGATTTATATGTCACTTAGTATATTATTTAGAAGAGTTTTAACAAGGTTCTGCCCTTTGTCCGAAATGGAGTTATTTATGTCTGAAAACCTTGAAGTAGTGCCAGATAAAACTGAGAATAAGATTTTGCTAACTTTCACAGCCCTTTGGAATTTCATCTTAAGCAATTATAATAAATGCTCGCGATCTCCTGTCAAACATTTGAGATCGGCGAACTCAAAAACCCGTCTGTACTCAATTTCACGGGGATGGTACAGAAGTGTACTTTTGCCAGCTTTTTAGGTGCTCTAGATCACTGTGCGTCGATGCGAAAGGGCCCCAAGACTGTCCGTCAGAGAAAAGTCATCGATCAGTCGGATGACCCTTTTCTGAACAGCATCGAGCATGGATAATGTAGTCGGGGCGACAGCACCCCAAACATGCGAGCAGCCCTCGAGGCTGGGACTTATCTGAGCCCTGCACATAGTGAAAAAGTTATAAGGAGAAAAGTTCCTCTTAGCTCTAAACAAATAACCCAACTTTTTCTCAGCAGCTTGTAGTGGGTTTGTCTGAATAGTTGTGAAAAATGCGCGGTGATGTGCAGGCAAAGCTGGAGTCCTGCACGGGTATCACGTATCTTGAAAAGTGACATTATGCCGATTTTTTTTGACATTATGCTGTTTTTTTTTGACATTATGTAAGTTTTTCGCCAAGACGTTGACTTAGCACTTAGTTGTACGTATCGCCTAAACAATCTTTGGCTCTGATGGGATGTAAAATCTGCTTCTGATATGGCATTACTGGAGGTCTAAGCTGTAAGTTGTATGTGTTGATGATCATTACATTGGGTTCTTGTCTCAAATACACTTAATTGAGATTCAAAGCTAGAAATTAGTTGCGCATCCACTTTTTCTTATCCATTCTGGAAATTACATATACAAATTTGCTGAATTTAAAATTTAAAGATAAGATTTAATTATATTCACTGTACACTGTCGAATTACAAGCCATATAATACATGCTAACAGTAATTACATACAACGCGGGCGCGGTGATGATTTCCCGTAATTATTATCAGTTTTTCGTAATTTATGACTTTGAACATAACCTCTCTTCAGAAAGCACAACATAAAAATAACCCGTCGGGCACAGCCAATAGGTATACTTCATTGGCAGCATATTCAGTAATGATTTTCTCATAAGCAAATAACACTGATTTTATACACATTCAACCAACTTTCTTCTGAAAGCTACAGACCACCTGGCTTCAAAAAACATGTGCAACCAACAATGCGCATAGTTGAGTTATTCCTCCATAGATGGACGTTCACAACGATCCTAGTGAGCAAACGTGGAATGACTGCGCCCTAAGAAATACCTAGTTTGCAAGATGACATCGTATAGATTTTTTTTGACGTTTTTTACATGATACCCATTCTGGTGACCCGTTATTGGGGAGCCTAAAAAACCGAGGTTGCAGAGATTTTGACAGGAGCTGAAAAGGCGACGTAAAAAAGGGATGAATATTTTCCATTAGACGCCGAGAAGTTTGAGAGGTTCTGTATGATCATTTATATTTAACTACCACTAATACAGAGGCCCCGAAGAAAGAGGATTAATATTTTCCCGCAACTGCGTTCCAGGTATTTACATTCTCTGCATCTGACTACTAGGTCATTTACCAGCACCGAATGCGAACAAAGGACAATAAAATCGTTATTCTATTAATGTCGGCAAGTATTGTATTCTTAGGTTTAATAGATGTTGTTAAAAATGCTGCATTTTTCATTTGCTTTATTTGACCTCCAATTATTTGCCGTCTTTTTTAAACTAAGAGCACACGAACCATATCAGAATTTTACAAGCTGTTGCTATTAATGAAATGTGCCAAAGCAGGTCCTCTGTGTTTTGGACTCGGAGACTTTAATGACGAAGTTATGTTGTTACATTGTGTCCAAATGGTACCTGAAGCATTTTTACTACCCACGCTAACTAGCGAGGCAGTATTATAATCGCGAAACAATTTCGAAAATGATATATAAAAATAATTTTGTTCGTGAAAAGCACCACTCGGATTATGATGAAATGACACAAAATTACTAGATTGCTATGCCAAGGACAAAAAAGCTTGTGCAACATATACCTGTAACCTGTTACATTAGAAACGCACCTCTATAGTGGACAACATACAAACTAAATTATCTAATTTGCAAATTCGTCCTATATTATTTCATACTGTTTTTTATCTTATCATGGCAAGAATATCCATTTGACGAAGTTTGCTAATCTATAACACGGTACACACATTGAGCTTCTTCTTTTGTGGTTGGAGACTAATCTTTTTTTATTGATTCCGGAAAAACTGTTTTTCCAAAATCTTGTAACGCCGACTCGGGAGTATTCCTAAAATCTGTAATGTGGTTCCCATAACATTACGCATTTTCTACCGTTACCATACAAGGCAACGAAATGAAGGTGACGAAACGAATAATTTGTAGCAATATATTTTGTCCACCTTTTGAACATCGTTCATATAATATACCCGTTGTAAGAAATGCTGGAGAATTAATTACAATCAATTGAATGTTTAATAACGATTCCACCTTAACAAGTCAAATAATATAATTAATTATAGCCAAGCTGTGTACGATAATTTACAATGTCAACAACGACTGTTTCCATTGGCGTAGTGAGGGATTCTAAAAACGGGAGCATCCGAGCATTTTTGACTTTACTTTTCTACTTATCAATGAGCCGCTTCAAAAAGAAAAGGTCATAAGTGTTCTCTTCAAAATTTCAGGATAATTCTATAATAATAAAAAAAAATAGAAATGATCAGAAGAGAAACATGGATAAAAGAGGTCTCCGGGATTTTACAATTTCTCGTTTCTTGCACCAAGCTTTCACACAACTGGATTAATTTTCAAAACTAACAAAGCTTTTGCGATGTTGGCATAGTATTTCTCGGTTCTAGACCAGACGGACTCTATCTAGAACCACACTTACTATACTATACTATACTATAACTATCTACTTAACTACCAGTAGTCGGCTGTTCATAGGCGGGGTATGAATGAACATGGGTGAACTAGATTTGTCACATGCTTAATAAAGAGTGGTTTGAAACATATTGTAAGTCAAAAATTTGGGAATTACCTTTATTCATCGTCGCTTCCACTTACATCTGACAGTAATAAACTGTCGCTATTGCTTTCCTCGTTGAAATTGACTATAACTGCCTCTATGATGGTGTCGATGTGGTGGTCAAGCTGCCACATTTTTGTTTCTTCCTTCACAACATGACGGATAGCATTCTGCCAAGCTTCGGGCATTACTAGCTGTATGGAAGTCTCAAGTAAAACCTTAACGTCTGGTAATTTGAAGGTTGTGTTATGGCGCCCAATATAACCCTTCACTTGAGCCCAGATGAGCTCTATTGGGTTCAGTTCACAGTGGTAAGGCGGTAACCGCAGCACAGTGACACCACACTGACGGGCCATCTCATCAGTCACGTAACTAATGTTCGCAGGTTTGTGCTGTTTAATTTTTTCATACAATTCCGCTTTCACACATGAATCGTCAAACGGGATTCCTTTTTCGCGCAACCATTGCTGCATGTCACTTTTTCGAGATCCCATAGTCGGTACACGTTCGGCTCGACGACTATGGTAGGAAGCATTATCCATGACGATCACAGAGTTGGGCTCAACTCGCTGAAGCACCCATTGAAACCAGCTCTCGAAGCAGCTGGCATTCATTTCGTCATGGTAATCACCTCCTTTATTAGAGACGAAAATCAAGTCACACTCTTCTAAAAAGCCACTATCGCTACCAATATGAGTTACGATCAATCTTTAACCTTTCCCTGACGGTCCACGAAGACCTGTTGACAAACCTTTAATGCTTGCTTGTCGGTTACTCACTACGTTTTTGTCTATCCAGGTTTTTTAAACTGTGTGACCTGCATTTACCCATGTCTCGTCCAAATAATAGATTTTTCTGCTTTGTCGCCTATATTCAATCATTTCGCGTAGGTATTTTCGACGCCAGGCGACTATTTCAGGTCTCTCTATCAATACTGACTTCCGATTACGCGTTTCGTAACGAAAATTAATTTCGTGCAGGGATTTCCTCATTACCTCGACGCTCATTTGGAGTATAATTTCATTTTCCTTGATCGCTGCATGTACAGCCTTGAGGGTTGGTATCTCATTCCTAAAAAAGAATGAATGTCCGGTTCGCCTTAACGCCATTTTGCTATCGTCATCCAATTTAACGGCCTTTCGTCCCTTCAAATTAAACTTTGGAGCAGTAGTAGCTCCAGTTTTCTTCTTTTCATGCACCACCCTGCGAATGGTCCACTCTGGAATGCCTGTCATACTTTCACAACGCGCGAGTGCATCTCCCTGCGACATAGTTCTGTTCAGATAATTGAACACGTTGAGCACGATTTCTTTCGCGTCCCTCTTCAGGGCTTTACGAAACCGTCTACTTGTTCCCTGGCTTTCAGTACTTCCACTCGTGCCATTTGTACTCTCCATGGTTTAGTATAACCAAAACAGTAACCACAGAAACCACAACAATAACAATCACACAACAATTCTTATAAAAACACACAATATGCGATCGCTCAACGAAACACGTTCCAATGCGTTGCCGACGCCTATGAGTCTGCCGGTCGAGGCGCGTCTTTGATTTCATTGGTTCTACCGGCGGAGAACAATCAGCGATTATTACCATCTCTGTCTGTGCTGTTGACCACCGCAAAGCCACAGAAACGACATATGTCGTACGCTATACGGCTGTACTGAAAGGAAGCCGGGATCGAGCTCTGATCACGTGTTGATCGCGCGTATGAGTCATTACAGTTTTAAATAGTTGTAGTATAGTGTCAAAATCTCATCAAAATCCGAAAGGTACTTTCCGAGTTAAAGAAGGGTCAAGGATTAGCGGATAGACGGACAGGCAGACGGAAATGGGTGTCACGGTTTTTCCTGATGTGCCCTCTCATGTAATTTTCGACCAATTTAAACCCTGGAACACTCACTTTTTATTCCTGGCACCAATAGAACGTGACCATGCATTTTATTTGAAACTGTCAACGTCAGTGAAAGGTTTGGCGCAGAATTTGGAGAACAAGTTTCCCCTCATCTCATACAAAAAAGGGGAAAACACCCAAAATATACTTGTTGGAGCCGAATTTTGCTCAGAAATAATTTTTTTGTAAAATACTATTACACCAATTTTGCTGAAAGCTGTGAGACTCATGTTTCACCTAAGCTGGAATATCATCATAGTGGATGATTTATTTCATAAATTGCAAGATGTACAGCAAATGCTTAACTTCTTATAATGTGATGAGATCTCAACCTTCTTTTAATGAATGATGATGCACCAGTGATCATTCCTACGCGTCCTTTCTGCCGCAAAAAATCCGGCGGATACGAAGATTTCATTTCATAACTAATTATTTTTTAATTGCTAGTTAATTGGAAGTTATAATTAATGAGTCGAAATAGAGAGAAAGAGAGATAGAGAGGCATTGCGAGAATGCCGTCGATTGTGTCTTGTTTTTTCACTATTCAGCGCTCACTAAATTAAAAATTACGATCGCAGTAGGATATGCCGCTCCTATGAGTATAGCTTTCTTAATTGTTATTCACCTTTTTTTTATTAGATTTATGTGCGGAAAATGAGCAAAATTACTAATAAAATTAGAGGTTTTTGTGTTACAAATAGGACAGGACAAAATTTATTATCAAGTTTATAATTGATGTAAAACCTAACTGTTTGTCATGAGCCATTTACCTTTTTTGTGCTCACTAATCAAAATGACAAACTGAGAAGACTTGTGAACGTCAACAAATTGGAAATATTTCCATAACAAAAGATTAAATCTTGCAGGGAGCAAATCAAAGCAAATTCTTTGAACTGTTTTTTAGATTTCAAAACTGCGGCGGGTATGCTGACCTCTCACTAAATTTAATGGAGGTGCCACAAATGTTACGGAAATCAAACCCCGGTGTCTCTTGATCAAAAGTTCTCAGGGGCTCTAAGCAATTCTACAAAGCGTTTTCATGATATACAGCGCGATCCAAACATGCAAAAACGGAGTATTGCTCCTAAATGGAAACTTAGCAAATAAGACCATTTATGGGTTATTATAGATGGCATCCGAAGGCACATTTCTGAAATACTCACAAATATACAGGGTGCCCCAATTTTGCACCACATCAAAAATATTGTTAGTCATTACACATCCAGATAAGCCCTTTCAAAAGAAGAAGATTGATATGACCTACTTAGGGGTTTTAATTATTATTAGTTATTGGGCTACTGGGTATTTTATCTAGAGAAACTTCAAAGTTCGACAACCTAAATATCTGCTGACAGTTTGCATTAGTTAAGGCATATATGTTAATATACTGATGTAAAGAAAACATAGGTTTTCGCAGATTTGACCATGACCATGATTGAAGGCCATCTAAAGGTCAAGTCACTTCTCTTCGTGAGACACTCCTTTACTGATTACAGAAATAAAAAGAGTAGAACATAACACAATGATCTACAATAGTCGTATGGTCCAAGGTCATTTTTGGCTTAGGATATGCCTCGGCTTCTATTTCGATTTTGTGTGCCGATAGAGCAAGTTTATTAATATCTAAAATAATGAGACAAGATGCTCACAATTCCACTGCAACTATTAAATCATCAAGTCTAATATATTGGAATTTAATATCAGAAATAAGTGTTTTCAGATCAGAAGCCAGCTTTAGTAGCAGTGATCTTTTATCATTCTTGGAAAGTACTGGAATCAACTTTTTTTTGATAGATAATGAATTTAAAATATCTCTGGTGTTAAGCTGTACACGACGCCACTCTGTACCCTATAGTTCTTCAGTAATTTAGACATTATTCGTTTTTTAGATGCAACTGATAGCTCTATTCCATCAGAAAGAATTACATGGCATCAAATTTTACGAAAGATTCACAATAATTACTTCATTTATCAATAGCAGAGAAAGTTGAAAATTACGTCGTTAAATTGTTTAATAAGTTATTTGACACAACAATGTACAATTACCTACCAAGCTTAATGGCTACGATAAAGTTTAATGGATTTGACAAATTGTATTTTTGTGTAAATCGCTGGTGACTTCATATAAATCATCGCAATCAATACCATATTAAGCAATTTGAATGAAATTAATGTAAGTGCACAAAGAAAAAAAAACGACATGTGTAAGTTGCTAAAAAAAAGAGCTTATTAACTTTGTATTCAAAACAAAATACATGTGCTGAGGCATGTGCCGCAACCTTGCGAACATTTCAGTTTGCAACATGCGCCTGGCACTTGTAGGGACAAAATGTTGCAGATATCGAAGGGAACGGCACGGAGATATACTGCGCGATATGTCAGACGTTCCCCAACAAACATTTTATGTTATAATTACGTTAATTCGACCACAGAATGGGTTAAACAAATTGCAATTTAGAAAAGGTTATATTTACTTGCAAGCATGAACATTTCCCCAAAGTGGGGAATAAAACCAAAGTAACTTAGAAGTCAATATTAGGGAGATGAAACACTTATTACTTGTGGTAAGATCATAATAATTTTGTCCTATAAAACATAAGATTAGCTGCACTTGTCTTTAGCCAAGAATCAAAAAATGGCTTCCATTTGTGACTACAACGGGCCTTAGAAATAAACTCAATTAACGAATTTTATTAACAATTTCAACATCATATTATGAGGATGCTTTGTTTTACGGCGCGAAGTTCTTAATTATATGCAAAATAATGTGTTTTTGGGTGACATTTTTGGAAGAAGTAACATAATATGTAAACAATTACTTTATGTTCATGTTTTAATATTAAAAAGAGAATATATCAAGTATGGCAGCTGGTTCGAAATAGCAGTTATAACTTTATGATTGAGCTCAGCCAATTCAGACCTAATATTTACTTAAAACCAAATCAGAGTCCAGGTGAAACTAGGTCTAGGTTTTTACCTTTGAACAACCAATTTGACATTAAATAATTGTTGCCGTAGCTGGCAAGATGTTTATGAATTATACTCCAATCCCACTTCGTAGTACGTGTATGCGGTATCCGCTAGTATTGTGAGGTATGCCTATAAACCTCTTCCGGTTTCAATTTTCAGACAGTTCGTGAAAGTAAAAAGTTTTCCTTCAAAGTTAAAGTCAATATCGACATCTATGCGAATATTTACAAAAATCATCCTTGTAACCTCATGGCATTATTTAGTAGACATATCGGCTTATTTTTTACCAATCCATGATAAACACTTATAAGGAATTTTTATTGGTCATTAATAAGATAATTTTTATTTACCAGTAAAGACAGAAAAGTACCTAACATTGCGGGCATATTTTAGGTTAACATTAGGTCAAGAATTCTTTAATTAGTTCTTAGAGGTGTCTTTTTTGTAGTTTTGAACCAACCAATTTAACCTCTTGGTCAAAGGCCTATCAGGGCCCTAATTTAGTACGTAGTTACCAATTTTTGACAAAGTGTTTAACTCTCAAGACAATTCAACTTTTGAGGGCAGCATTTAAGGATATAGGTGTAACTACTAAAATTTCATAAACATAGTTAACTTTTTCTTGGGTGGTAGCTCATTTTAACAAAATGCTAGTTGGGTCTGGTCTGTAACATGTTTCGACACATGTGTCTGCCACATGTCCAGTTCCGGAGAACTGAGTTTGAGTATTTTTGATTCACTGATCTCTGAAATGTCTTTCTTTTTCCGCAGAGGATTCGTTTTTAAGGTAACCTAAAATTGGTCTTTTATAGAATAGAAAAACGTATTTTTTAATTTTTCTATAGATTTCACGTTTGTACTATTTATCTTATCAATAACAAACAAAAGAATATTAATTTAGGCTTTTTATAAAAATAAAAAATATCTTCAGGTAGGTTGACTCTAAACTTCATTTTCAACGCTGTTATCAATTCTGAGAGGATTATATTCGGCACAGGTTTGTCCCTGTCAGGTAAAAAAATTGGTTACGAGCATGTATCACTGACGATTCAAACAGTTAGTCTATAGTCCCCACAGATTTGACAACATTGCGATCCAGCCTACCGCCCTACCGACAGTACCGACCACCCAGCAACGTGGCAACGCAGCACGGTGTTGCGTACGCAAATACACGCATCATCGTTCAGTTACCACTCAGCTTTCGAAGCAGGCAGTCGTACGTTCGTATATCACAAATAATAAATAGTTTTAAAGTTAGCGGGGTTGGAAACGTATAGCTTCCATCACAAAAAAATTTGACATACACACTCCCCACCCTCTAGAACCCTCCAACATCCATGTTTTAGTCTTGACAAATTTTTCTAAAAATGAGGTTCCTCTGCAATGGTCAAAAACGAGGTATGAGCGATTTTTATTTTTGTGTCCGTTTTTGGCCTTTTTCTCCGCCATCCTAAACTGATTTTCAAAACCTACAAAGTTTTTTCGTCTTTGGCATAGAAGTAACTTTGTGTGACAAGTTCATCAAATTCCGAGCGCTACTTCCCAAGTTATAGACAGGCCCAGGATTAGCGGTCAGACAGACGAACATATGAATCGATTATAGCAATTGGGTCTCCAGAAGAATGTCTCTGAAGGCTTCAAAAATAGTCGGTCATCATATAGTAATTTCGTCTGCGAATTTCGGTGATTTTACTGTCCTAATGGAATCTTTCTTCCTATTCTTCACTGAAATCACCCAAACAGACCTCTATCCCTGTTAGGATTAAAATGTACATGGATATAGTAGATTATTTTTCTGTAATCGGGAAGCAAGTAGTTCAGAAGTCTCCTTGGATAGCTTAAGGTGTCTAATAAGGTGATCCAGTTATTGATGGTTGAAATTTCGGGGGCTTTCTGGATCTGCTTGGAAATCAGTGTCGACATCCTGATCTTCATAAGATGTATCTTTGTCATCTTCCGGAAGTTTAGGTAGACTACTGAATGTCAGACTGGGTAAAATTTTTGTATATTGCTTCTACTAATGCCTTTAATATTTAAAATTCAAAACTAACATTAATCGTGATGGTTTATTGGTTCTTTCAAATCACTGATTCTCCTAACTTTAGGCACTTCCAATTGCCCATATTTACAATCCTATTCGAGTATTCACAACACTATAGAGTGGCAACAGTGCCCACTATAAAATTAAAATAACCCAACGCAACCATGCAACAAATCTTACAAATCACCGGACAACTTAATTGATATCTTATCAAACCATCAATCTGTACCCAGCGATCTTTCAGCATACGATTGCATAAAAATCCGACTTCATTAAAATGGAAACCGAACTGAAACCCGTTATACAACCATATCGATAGCATAAATTCATCATTAAAATCCAGGATTCGTTTTAAAATTTATGTAAATAAATTGTCAGTGGCTGCTCCTCACGAGAGGCAGTGCCTGTGCTGTGACAAACGAGGGAAATTAAATTTGTACGGCTCCTTTTGCTAGTCCTATACAACAGAATATCAAATATGAGCGTTGAGTACACGGACAATTATTATCCGTTCACTTCGGCTAGTCGGAGTCCAGATGGCTAAAGACTGCTAGGATATTTGTTAAGGAAAGAGGAGTATTTTTCTCCACATGACCTCTTCACCCTTTACAGAGCCCAGATAAGACCTAGCCTCGAGAACCTTTCGCTCCGACATCCAAAACTGGCCGATACGACTGCTCCTTTGTCAATAAGGTATCGAGATTGTGGAACAATCTTCGTGAGAAGGCTTTTTCCAGTTCTGGTCACCCTACGCAGTTCGAAAATCGGATTAACAAAGTTTCTTCAAGCTCCTCATAGCAGCCACAAGCGGTGCCCTGGGTTTTAGGCTTGCATCTCTTGGACTAATAAAACTGCTACTATTGAAAAGGGTTAGAGGTTATATCTTCTTTCAGTCTGAGCATCATATCGTAAGGACGTGAGGCTATGGCTAGCGGCGTGAGATTAGAGCACTTATACTCCAAGAAGCCTAAATTAAATTTCTCCCGGAATATATGGTATACGAAATTTTATCTACAACCGGCTAAGGTAAAAAATTCAGAATAGCATCTAAATATAATGAAAAATGAGAATAAACTGACTGTACTAATATATCGTCGGCGCTTAGCGAGCGGAAAAGTTACCTTACCGCCCTAGGGTATAAAGGAATCCATGGGTTGGATAGTGGAATATAACGCACCAGTAAAGTATGCTTTTCCGCACTATTTCTTCAGTAATAACCCGATAAACCACCATTATTAACCGTAATGCCTTGTTGAGAAGTAGCTATGTCTCCATAGGTGAACAATGAAGTCAAAAAAACTCAGGTAGACAAGAATCCCTTTGAAAATTTGACAACTGAACTATTTGATTACGATAGAGTAATAAGTAATGTTACATATATATCCTCACCGAGTTAGTCTTCTTGAATACACCAATAATCGGAATGTTTGAAAAGGGCGTTTGTAGTAAAACAGTAGGAAAGCAAAGTCGGCTGCCTGTTGCACTTATTTTAAGTTTGTCAGTTTGACATCAGGCAACTAGATATTTTAAGTATTTGCAAAATGAGTTGTGAATGTCATGGTCCTGATGCAAGATGGAATTTTTTGTGACATATATAAAGAACGTGATGTTGCACTTAGAAAATATAAATCCGATAAAACAGTATCGAGCTGGTTAAGCTACAAAGAAAAACGTAATTTTGCTCTTGCGTCAATTAGGCGTGAAAAAGCGGGTTACCTATGCTTCTTACAAGAGCATCATATGACGAAAGAACTTTAGGTAACATAAATACCGGTGGCTTTAATTCAAAGACAAGAACTGAAAGTATTCCGTCTCACCTCAATGATCCAAGCGCTATAAACGATTATTTTGCATCAGTGTTTCATTGTGCTCAGCCCGACGAAGCAAAATTCAATTTTTTTCACAATAACACGTTTGGCAATCGGAGATTTTCCTTCACTCTAGTTGAGCCAATTACTATCAAAACTGTTGTGGCCTTAAGTCAAATGCAAAGGGTATTGACGGTATATCTCTTTTTATAATTAAGCTATCTCTCCATATTATACTACCTTACTTGGCCCATCAGTCTTTTGAGTGTTTTGTCAAAGATCTTGGAGAAAATCATTTATTTGCAAATCTTAGATTTTTTAGAGTCAAGTGACATACTCCCAGTACATCAGTCTGGGTTTAGGAAATCATACAGTACTACAACTGCTCTTCTGAATTTAGTGGACAACATCATCAGGGCCCTTGATAAAAAAATGTGTGTCGCCTTAGTTTCACTGGATTTCTCCAAGGCCTTTGATAGAATTGATCACGCACTGATGTGTGCTAAGCTAAAATTTTATGGTTTTGATAAAATAGCACTGCAGTTTTTTAAATCATACCTAACCCACCGTTCTCAGCGCGTCTCACTTTCTGGAGTTTTGTCAAATGAGCACTTTATTACTTCGGTTGTGCCTCAGGGCTCAATTTTAGGACCCTTGTTATTTTTAATTTACTCAGCCAATAACAGCCTAACCGTTAATGCTTCCAAATCTTCTTCTGTGCTGTTTTGTCCAAATCACAGAAGAGACGAAGTTAAAGCTTCCTTGAGTATATCTATTAACAATCAAAATCTTCCTTTTTCTGAAAGTGTCAAGTGTCTAGGTGTGTTTATTGATGAAAACGTGCGGTTTCGTGAACATTTAAATAACCTCTTACAAAGAAGTTGTATCCGTCTGAGAACTCTGTATGCGAACAAAAATTTGCTGAATTTTAAATTGCGAAAAAAGTTGTCTGAATCTTTTGTGTTATCTATTTTTAATTATTGCAATCTAGTTTATCATCCTTGTTTGGATGTTGCAAGTCGTAACAGAATATCTGTAGTACAAAATAACGGCGAACGGTTCATGTTTAGTTTAAGAAAATTTGATCATGTTTCGGATCGTTATCCTTTTATAGGTTGGTTTAAGATGACAGATT
This sequence comes from Acanthoscelides obtectus, assembly GCA_963669975.1. Classification (NCBI taxonomy): domain Eukaryota; kingdom Metazoa; phylum Arthropoda; class Insecta; order Coleoptera; family Chrysomelidae; genus Acanthoscelides; species Acanthoscelides obtectus. The sequence goes on from CAVLJG010000001.1 coordinate 24,925,922, forward strand.
TAGTTAAACACAACTATCTAACCTTTTTACATAAGTTACTTGTCTCTGGAACCCCAATTTATTTACGAGAAAAACTAATTTTTAGGTATAATGTTCATCAACGACATATCCGTAACACATTCGCTTTAACAATGCCACTTCATAGTTCATCTGTTTTTAACAGGTCCTTCTCATATAATGCATGCATGTTGTACGATAGCTTAGATTACAGAACAAAAAGCCTGCCGCTGTATAGTTTCAAAAAACACTTAAGAGCTCTTCTGCTCAATGGTGATTCTTAAAGGTGTTTTTCTCCAGCATTATATTTTTAAGCTAATTTTTATTTAGGTTGTAATCAGTTACATGGGCATTTTCCCCCTTTTATTTTCTTTACAGCTGTACTTTTTTACCATCTATTATTCTTATGCAGCTAATGGTTAAGTGTAAGAATAGCTGCCATAGCTAAACTTCGCCATTAAGCTGCTCACTAATCTAATTATAGATAATATATATGCATTATCTGTAAGTTGTTTTTTCTAATATTCTATTATTCTATTATTATATGAGTATGGTGTTGGTGATGAAAAAGATCAATATATTCATCGCTAGAGAAGGCCATTAATGGCTCACTCAAACTGTTTATGCTTCATACTTTTTGATAACATGTACGCACAGATGGCTGTAAGGTCAGTAGACGGCTTGTTGAAGGGTTAAAGGTGGCCTAATTGCCAGGCTTCGCCTCCCCAATTCCACCAGTAATACTACTTATACTCTTTGATAGTGCTTGCATTTGGTCAGAATTTAAAGTAATGCTTAATTTTTTTCAAATTTCAGCATTCTTAGAGATGCTCCTCAATTCGGTATTTTTTAGATTTGATTCCAAAGTAAATAAATCCTAGGTTTCCTTGATATTGACGTTTTCCCGTATCATTTTACTTTATATAAGAAAAAAATATAGGGCCATATTCGAAAATCTGATCCATGAAGCCTAAAAGGAATGCAATGACAAAATTGTGAAGCCTCTAATTAGCTTTTAACATGTGGTGGTGTAAAGTTGAAAAGCCTTTCTATAGTCTCTGTAAATTCTAAATGTACGTTCTCACGGGACAACAAGACGACAGCGTGGCACGGTTCCGATCTCTCTCGTGATTCTCCTCTTGCATGGAAAGTGAAACGTGAACCAGAGAGGCTGCTAGACTGGTCACAATGACATGGTCACGATTCAGTTCATTCCTTGAAACCCACCATGGATGGACTTCTGGTTGAAAGTTGTACAGTTTGGAGATCGATCTACAGTGCTATGATAGAGAAAAGGTTAACTCACGTCATGAATTAAAAAATCGTTTCCGAGTGTCAGTTTTTGGTAGGCCACAGTTCACAAAGAAACCGTAAATCTACAGGAACTACTTTATTCATCAATCTCCCTCATAGGTCTCAATAGGTCTCTATGCAGGGAAGTTTGTGGAAGCTCACAGACATTTTATATATACTAAGTGAAATATAAATCCGAACACCAAGTTTAAATGGTTTTATTTTAATAAAAGTTGGTGAATGTGTTTATCTTACTGTAAATAACAAGTGACAACATTTTCAGCCTTATCAGTTGGACATTCCGGTTTTTATACTGCTTTTTTTTAATTCACTAACGCTCTAAAAATGAATATTTCAGCCGCAGTAAAGAATCAACATTGGCGGATTTTGGTTCTTGACATCCTTTACGATCGGTTACGATGCCTAGAGTACGGAGACCTGTACGATTTCGTCAACTTAGTGAGTTTGATAGGGGCCGTATAGTGGGACTTCGGGAAGCTGGACTTTATTTTCGGGCAATTGCAGTTAGAGTGCAAAGAAGTGTAGATAGACACTGTGGTTAGGTGTTGTCAGGCATGGCTTCGAGAAGGCCGTACGCAAAGAGCAAGGGGCACTGGACGCCGCCGTAGAACAACAGACCGTGAAGATCGCCGCCTAAGATTATTGGCCTTAAGGGACCGTTTCTCCACTACCAGGTCCATTGCAAATGAATGGTTTGCAGAACACGGAAGACCTATTGGCATGCGAAGTGTTTACCGACGAATGAGAAGTTTTGGCTTGTTTTCATACCGGCCACACTGGGTCCTCCCTTTAACTCGAGAACACCGACGTAATCGCCTTTAGTGGTGCAGACAACGGTCACTCTGGGATCAGGAATGGAACAGTATTGTCTTTAGTGACGAGTCTCGATTTTGTTTAGGCACGTACGATAATCGTGCCAGGGTTAGAAGGCGACGTGGTGAAAGGAGGAATCCACAGTTTTTTGTTGAAAGACATGTTCATCACACTGTTGGAGTTATGGTTTGGGGTGCTATAGCTTATGGTTTGGGGTGCTATAGCTTATGGTTCCAGGTCATCTTTAATCTTCATCAGAGGTAACATGAACGCGCAGCGTTATATCCACGAAGTTCTAGAACCCCATCTTTTACCCTATCTTGACACCCTGGCAGATCCAACTTTCCAACAAGATAATGCCCGACCACATCTTGCAAGAGTCACAATAGACTTCTTTCAACATAATAATGTCACATTGTTACCATGGCCACCAAGATCTCCCGACATATCCCCAATTGAGCACGTGTGGGATATGATGGGTAGGAGATTGCTCAATTTGCAACGTCCTCCTCAGATTCTAGAAGCACTTCGAGAGGAGTTGGTGGTTGCCTGGAATGAGATACCACAGGAAGACATTGACCACCTGATCAGAAGCATGCCTAGGCGCGTTGGAGAATGCGTAGCACATCAGGGTGCATCCACACATTATTAAAGGTCAAAGGGCTTTAAAGCAGTGCAATCATTTTGAAATTTTTATCATTTACTTATTATGCTTCATTAAGTACTTATACAAAATTTTATTAAAATAAAACCATTTAAACTGGGTTTTCGGATTTATATGTCACTTAGTATAATTTTGTCTCACAGCCTCAAAGATTTTCTAGTCAACGTATGAGCCCTCCAGATTTCTGCTCGACACTGTCGGTATGAAAGTTGTTTGTTGTGGGAGCGTGATTTGAGTTAACCTCTTGTTGATCTCAGCAGTCTGTGTTAAACTGTTTTGATCTTTTTCATAGAGTGAGTGAAAACAAGTGTAAGTAGCAGCCGCCTTATGGATCTGTTTGGGCAGTGTGCAGTTTCCCTAGGGAAGTTCAGCTCCGCACGAGGTACCTGTTTTCTTTCAGCCAAGTAGCTTTGGAAAAATCTTAGCGGAATATCAGATAGTCCAATGTACTTCAGCTTGCTCAACATGATTTTGTGATTAACTGTATGAAAGGCTTTTGAGAAACCAATCATCACTAATATGGTATTAATATGTCCGTCTAAGTTACCTACGATGTTGTCAGTTAGATGAAGCAAAGCTGAGTAGTGCTATGTCCCGCACGAAATCCTGATTGATGAGGAGCAAACAAGTTGTTTTGCTCAAAATATTCCACTAGTTGAATGTACACTGCTTTCTCTATTAGCTTCGAACAAAATCACAGCAAACTAACAGGTCGCAAATGATTATGAGTGGTTGGATTTTTGACTTTGGCTAAAGGGATGATAATAGCTTCCGTCCAAGCCTCAGGAAAAGTCCCGGTCTCAAGGCATATATTAACAATATGTGTTAAATACAATAAAATTTCAGGTAAGAAGTAACCCATCATGTTCAAGTTAATTTCATCACTCCCTGTAGCAGGTGACTTGATAGAGGTAACGATGTGCAAAATTTCTACAGCGGTCATCATTCTAAATGTAAATGGAGTTACATCTTACCTGTTAAAGCTGTGCTCATAAAACTCTACTGTACTGTCAATCAAACGGGAATTGAGATTTTGGTAATTTAACATGAAGTGGTTATTGACTTCGTTAGGGTCTAATAGATCATAGAGTATTTCAATGTGTTTCTGGGGACAAATATTCATTACTCTCAGCTGAGCCCAAGCTTTTCTAGAATTGAGACTATCAAAGCGAGATAAATATGCCTTTTTCTCACGCCGGATTGAAGCAAGTGAATAATTTCTTAACTGTTTATACGACGTCCAATTTTCATCTGATGGATTGTGACGAAATTTAATTGAAGCCTCATCCCTCACCATCAATTCTTCAGTCTGAAATTTATTGTAGACATTACATCCAGTACTAAAAAATCTTAGGTCTACCGTATAATGTGGAAATGTTGACTATCGCTTTCGGTTTGTCAAGCTTGCCATATTGGGAAATTTCTACTTTCCTTGGGGTATTTTTAAGGGATATAATGTTCTGCTGGATTTTTGGTGGGAACATAAAATCATTGTGTATTTTTCTAGCATTTCATTCCACTTTTCACCAATCCAGACTCTTGACTACTGAATACAAATTTCCTTTTCTGCAGCCTTTTTCTTTCCTAATGATTGTACCTCCCTTTCAAAATACGTACAGTAATACATTTAATGTGAATTGACTAACTGATTTGTGTCTCACACCTGTTTTGGGAGAAAGAGCAAGATGATCTTAGGTCTGAAAAAAAATGAGTTTTAAGCTGATTTAATACTGAACTAAATCGCCTAAGTCTCAGGCATAGAGCCATGAGGATTAACCAGGTAGGGGATAACAGGTTTTGCGAATTATTTCGGCCTGATGTCATAAAGTTATAAATCACACGTTTCGAGTTTCAAGTTCGATTTAACCACCTCCTTAATGACGCGTGCAATTCTGAGGGATTAACAAGAACATAACTGGCCGCCACTGTAAATCGTTTCTAAATTGCGTGTGCCATGTCTCCGCGGACTTCGAGGAGTACACGATGATCTGAAATCAAATTATCCAAATATATTCCGTCGTTGAGCTCGACATAAATCTAGCAGCCTTGTCGAGGCTCAGCGGAAACAAAAGCGAGTTCTGTCAAAGCCTACTTCGACTCAAATCTCGGATCGAATTTAGATCCGTCAAGCTTTGCATGTCTCCTGTTCCATTGTTTCGAACATTTGATGGATACCCGGTAAGATAAGCATGTTTATTTGCTAATATAATTGGTATTATGAATTAGTAGCTGGAATCACGAAGCAAGAATAAAAATGTATACCGTGTTGTGTATGCGTATAAATATGTATGTTACAGATATGTTGGATTTATGTTTCTTTTACTGGTGGAAATGGTATAAATAGTCGTGGTAGTTCATTGTGCTTGGCTGCCAATAGTTGAAGCTATGAAAACTTAGTGTGAATTGGTAAATTTATTAAATGGACCACTAATTTTGATGGCTATAAGTTCGGCATTTAAAAATGCATGCATGGGAAGTCGCGTTTATTAGTATTAATAAAAACCATAAAATTGGTACGAAGAAATTCATGTTAGAAATATTAGAAATCAAAACAAAGGAATTTTTATTGGGTTCTAACCGGAATAAGACATTTGCGATTTTTTCAGAAAGCCGTTTGGCTTAGGGTCGTACCGTCAGTCGTTTCTACAATTGTAGGACGCCTTTATGACCTCCTTGATTTTCATAGTTTTCTACTGTTCCGTGTCAGCGCTCTATTTTAAGGTTACAAATATCTATTTGAATCAAATTTCTAATGCTTTTGGTTTATATCATTTGTTATATCAGCCTGAAATTTCCTACAATTCATAAAGAAAACATAGCTTCACAATAGTGCTGACGCTGACAAAGAACAGTAGAAATCTAGAAATACCCCAGCCTTTCTGAAGAAGAGAAAATACTGAAAATCAAGGAGGCCATAGAGGCGTGATCACCTTACCAAGTATCTACTCAGGACCATTGAAGAAACAATGGCAATATTTCTAGACCAGAAAATAACAAAGAAGTATCTTTAAACCTTACGTCCTAAAATATATCATTACCACGATACAGGGTGTATTAAATTTTCTGTGCCAGTGAGAATCAAAATTACCCTTCTAATACACTAGATGCAATTTTCAATGTCAAACTCCACGAACTTCATCGTATGCTGGACCAATTCAGGTTAATCGAATTACACCTCAAATATTCAAACCAATTTTTCTCAAAAAAGAACAGGCCGACATGTACAACTGAATATATCTTATCCAAAAAGGCAGTAAATGTTTTAAAAAGAGTCACTGACGTGAATAATAATTTCACTTTTTCTTCTACAAGGGTTACATTTTCCAAATATCTACGCCGCTGGTGTAACCTACGCCACGAAAACTGATGTATGTATGTTTTGGTCATAACGTTGTTAATACATGTACTAAATGGGGAGTCAATACTTCAAGTCATTCCGAAGATAGATATTTTTCGATTTCTTAATTATAAGTTTAACACCCTGTATATCGATAAGGTGGCAGTTTAGGCCTAACGTTTTGTATGAATTGCTTTGTTTTTATGACAATTGGATCAATTATGAATGAAAAAACATTGTTGCATTTTCCCAAGTCTATATCTAATCCGAAAGTTTTATACCTATTGCTTTTATCATTTTAACCGAATCTTGTTTACACTTTCTATTTTTATTTTTTTGATATCGAAGTAGCCGCGCAGGCAGAAGCCTAAATGTTGGAACACCGCGGCTGCTATGATGATCCCAAAGAAATTTTGTTAATTCGATTTTTGAACAGCCTAAGCTTCCTCTTGTAGATTGTTCTGGATGTACGAAGTTCGACACGGTTATGATGGGACGCCAAAGTCAGGCTGGGCCTTGTACAGAGTGATAAGGTCATGTGGAGAAAAGTAATTCTTAGCCCTAAACAAATAGCCTAGCTTTTTCCCAGCAGCTCCAGCGATTGACGAGACGTGTTTGTGCCAAATCAGGTCCTAGGTGATCTGGACTCCGACCGACCGTCAAAGTACAGTACTGTGTTTTGGAAGCATTGATCTGTACAAGATTGTTGCGTCCACAAGCAGTGATAGCATCCAGCTCTCTTGTCAGAGTGGAAGTCGTCGCTAGTCTTCTTTTTTCCAGCTCAGCGACAGAGATCATCTTGTCACTCTGAATTCCTGCATCTAGAGTTCTGTCATCAGCGAAGCTGTGGATTGGGTTGATCGTGCAGGAAAGGAGGTCGTTGATATGTAAGAGAAACAGTGTCGGAGCCAAGACCGATCCCTGTGGAACACCCGCGTTGACGTTGTGGGATGAAGAGGAGAACCCGTCAATTACGACGGATATCCTGCGGCCAGAGATAAAGTCAGCCGTCCATCTGCGAAGCTTTTCTGGAAGGCCATAGGATGGAAGTTTGCTTAAGAGGGCAGCGTGCCACAGCTGATCGAACGCTTTCGTGATGTCAAGAGCAACGACATGAGCCTCGCCATAAGACTGGATGAGTTTACTCCACAATTGCGTGACGTAAGCTAGGAGGTCCCCTGTGGATCGTTGGGGCCGGAAACCATACTGCCTGTCGCTAATCAAGCTGTGACGTTCGAGGTAGTCCAGAAGCTCGCGATTTATGCACCTCTCCATCACCTTACTTCTAATAGAAAGCAGAGCTATAGGCCTGTAGTTATAAAAGTCGGTCTTAGATACTTTTTTCGAGATGGGTTGGACATGAGCAAATTTCCAGTTTTCTGGGAAGGTGCCGGATTCATAAGATATCTGGAAGAGACGCGAAAGAACTGGAGCAAGCTCCGCTGCACACCTCTTCAGTAGAATCGCAGGAATCAAGTCCAGACCAGAAGCTTTGTTGCTGTCGAGAGACAAGAGCACTCGCCTTACGGTCTTATGCCTGAATGTTACCTCCTGCATAGTGTAGGGAACCCTTTGAATTGACGGCAGTTGGGCGTTGGGACGTCCATGGTGGAGTTAGCAGCAAAGATGTTGGCTAGCACTTCCGCCTTGGCCTTTGAGTCGAATACAATGATTCCATCCTGACACGTAAGTGGTGGACGGCTACTCTGTGAGAAGTTCTTTGCAATCTGCTTGGCCAGCGTCCAGAAAGACCGACTGTCAATGCGCTGCGACATTACTCTGTTCCTAACTTTTATATAGTGCTGGTTTTTGGCATTTGCGAACCGCTTCGTTGTATTTGTTTCTGGACTCGACGTTGGCTTGTCTGTTTTGCTACAGTGGGATTTTGTAAGAAGATTCTGTGTGCCTTGATCTTCTGCTGGCGAGCAGTGTCATACGATTTGTTAAACCAGCCGTTGCACCCTGATTTAGGCACTTTCACTGTGTGAGGGATTTATTCCTCCATTCTGACGTGGATAATTTCGCTTATCGAAGAACAGACAGCCGACGCATCCGCATCAGTGAAACATACGTCTCTCCAAGGAAACCTAGAGAAGAAGTCTCTGAGCCCCTCCCAGTCGGTATGTCCGTAATGCCAAGTTTTGCGGCCTGTACGAGTTTCTGCTGCCACAGCGGGTTCTGACCGAAACCTAACCTCCACAACACCGTGGTCTGAGTTACCCAGGGGGGACAGGACAGCAGTGCTGTAAGGGACAGGATGCGTGGTCAGAAAGAGATCCAGCAGGCTACTGGCATGTGACGAGACGCGGAAAAAAAGTAGGACTCGTCACCTGCTGGATCAGACCTTGAGTAACGAATGCTTCGACTGCACCACCTGCTGCATCGGTCTTGATTAATCTCAACCAAAGCTCATTATGGGCATTGAAATCACCGAGAAGGACTACCTCTGAAGCGGGGTGACTGATGTTCAGGAAGTCGATCTGGACGGCGAGGTATTCGAGTAGGTCATCCCAGTTATGGTCCGAGGGAGAGCGATAAAGACAGCAAATAAATTTGGATGATGTTTTGGATTTGAGACGAAGCCATAGAATATCCTTCCGGTCTAATTCCAAAGAAACATCAATGGAGCAGGAAAGACTGGACAAAAGCCACAACTCCCCCGTGCTTTCCAGAAACTGTAAATTTACCTGTAAGGATAATATAGACACGTGTTTCTGATTTATTGTCAGCGTAACATAATTCATCAAAAGCAGATAACTAATCACATCAAAACTAATACATTCACCTAAAATTACGAAAAAACCCGCCACCATGCCATATTATTGTGATACATCAAATGCACTCAAACAGCAAAATAAAAATAAAATATACTTCCTGGAATTCCTCGAATGGTAATGATGGCTAGCATCAATTTGCTGACTTGGTATATCCTTATGAATATCTTACTATGTTTGTTGGCCCATGCCTGTATTCACGAACACTGCATTGTCCCAGTTGTGTACATTTCATGACTTCCTGCAATAGTTACTTACATTTTTCCATTTTATTACTTGTTAGTGTTACCTGAGTAATGTTCAGACTTATTTGAGGGAATCGAACCTCCATTAACTCGGTCATATACTGCGACACATTCTGAATTAAATGTCTGTTTCAGTGTCCTTTAAGATCATATGGTGTTTCAAGTTCCAAAAAGTGGATATAATTAACAGACTCAAAAACTATTTATCTTATTTTATTCCTACCTGACTTGAAATGTAGTTATGGTCATTAGCAGCCATTGTGCTTGTAGCGTTTCTTTCGTATGCAAAGAAACTTTTTTAAGTAAAAGAGTTGTAAGCAAGTATAAAATGAATCTGTAGCGTACAAAGAACCACAACAAAATACGGGTCTGTCACCTGGAGTTCACCGATCCCTCGGAATTAATTATGTGTACTGTGCCGATATGGGGAATTTTGAATTATTACTAGATAACTAGCTGTCATTGTTCCGTGATGGATACTCGTGAAAATAGGGTTTACGATACGAGAATACGGTTGCTACGCCCATGGTAAGTTGTACCGATTGGCCTACAAGCTTCTATCGCTACTGAGGTGCAGGCTCCCATGATCCTGATATACCTACAGTCTTCTGATTCCCAAACTTAGATAATGTAAGAATCCGACTTGAAATGTTAATAACTCCTCGAGGCCGGTTTTAGCAAATGCTGCAAAAAACCCAAAGCGGCGACCGACGACTCTTAAAATGTATTAAAATATAAAATAATTTACACGAAACTATAAAAGAATGCTTGTTAGCGCGAAGGAATTTGCAATTTTAATAGAACGATATAAAACGTCCTATAAAATATTCTTGGTTGTAGCAGCTAATTAAATGTTAAATAAAATTAGTTTGCGCTAAATTAATAACCGCAATTTGTAAGGTATAAACATTTCAACTGTAAATTTCAACATAGTTTATATGCCAGGTGTCATTAGCTGTAAAATACAAGCGAATTTGCAAAATGGCTCCGATTTTTGTCGTGAACATGAAAGTGTGTAGACTGTAGCGGAACTATTCATATCTATGGCATGGTATACAGGGTGTTCATTTGAAAACCTTTCACCACGGATTTATTGAAAACTACTGATTAAAAGAAAAAACGCCGAGGCACGGCTAAATGTTTGTGAAGAGGGAAAGCTTTTAACCAAAAACTACTTCAGCCCCTTTCACCCTCTACCTCCAGGGTTAAAAATTTCAAATGACAAGGGGTATCGAGTAATAACTTGTTTGAAAGGCCTTTCGAAGTGCTTTATTTCGGCATTTGACTTTCTAAGATCGGTCGATTCGTTTTAAAGAAAATTAGAAAAATCTTGTTTTATCTTAATCTGTTCAGATGGAAAGCAAAAACACACGGAAATATCAATTTTTATTTCAATAAGTGTTCAAAATGTTGCCCGCTAGGGTTTTCCAAATCTACAATTCGTTCACAATTTAAAACGGAAACTACCAGCATGAACAGCAATTCAGAAGATTAGACGTGGCAACAACTAAATAACAACCCGAATTTTTTTCCGTATTCTTTTCATCAATGCCGAAGTGTATTAATTGTGATGGGCATAATCCATGTGTCAGTATATTCCCTCTCCTTCATTATGCAATATACGCTCAAAAAGTCAAGTTTAATATCTATAAGCTATATGCACCAATATATCAAATGCACTAACTACAAAAATAAGGTTGTGGGCGAATATAGTATCCACTTTGCCCGAAATTACTTGCTCAAGAGTTTTCTTGTTTCCTAAGAAGCCATTGACTCAGTCCTGCTCATTTGTATGACTGAGAAAGTCCTTAACATATGCGGTTACATATTTCAAAAAGCTGTTCGAATTGATCAGTGGGCCCAAACCTTTTTTTCTTCCGATGTAGCAAATTGCAACAAGTCGTCAACAAATGTCAAGATTGGATCCTCGATTAGATCTAACGATGCAAAATTGCACAGTGGTAAAAGTAAAAATGAAAATATATATCAATCAGAACATTAATAGGAGGGATGCACTTGATGATTTGACAGCAAATTGTCAATACATGGCTTCAGTTTTGTATGGAATAAACACAAATCTCCTCGGGCTACAATATTCAATCTGCTCCTGTTTTCTGTTAATAGATCTGTAACAATATCTCTAATAAATAGAGTTTATTGCCCAAAGGTTAGGGAAATCATTTGCAGAACAATCCGAAAAAAATATAAATCAAACTAACAAAAATAAAAAACATACAAAAAGCGGGCGATTCTATCTAAAGGAAAAACAAAAAAAAAACACTCAAGTAAGGAAAATGTCATAAATTGCTTAAGTAATTCTTAGCTCCTCCCAGAATGCTGTTCAAACTGGCAGCATGTATAGATATGCCATTGAAAGTTTCACAAATTATATTATATGGGTGCTTTCAAAAATAAATTTGTGCGAGTATTGTCACAATAAAATGTTTTAACGGTACGCGTTTGAATAGATGGAGCATTGAAGTTTAGGTGTGCCACAACCTTATTAGCCTTAATATGATTGTGCAGCAGTTTGTGCAAGAAAATAATTCACGCACACTTCCATCGAAATACGACAGTATAAAGTTCCCTATCTTGTTACTGCGAAAGTAAAAACATCAATCTGACTATTGGAACTATACATCAGTTCGCATTATCAGTCGGGTTACCACAGTGTGTTATATACCTAGTGATACTAAAGCATTTATGATAAATACAGAAAACCCAACTGCATTGATTAAAAAGGATTTTAGTTTTAATGTGCTATAAATGCTAAAATCTATCACGCCATTTTTGTAACTCGTAAAATAGAAATGTCAAAGTTCAAAAACTTTTTGAATTCATGATATTTCAGTATACCCAGTGACACTCGCACTGTCAAGACAATCTCAGAGACACCTCATATGTCAAAATCCATCAAGCCGTTTAAATTGAAGTCCGTGAAATAGGAATTTCAACGTTGCAATCTTCTAATAAAGCCTGCCATTTTGATTTTATATAATTTGATTATAGCCAATGTTACTTACATTGCGAAGACGAATCTAATAATAAGAGTATGCTAAAATCCATCAATCCGTGTGGAGTGTAACACATGTAAAATACATTTTTTTGTTCATATACACGTATACATACTCATACGCGAAAAACATAACTCTTCTTCTAAGGCCCGTATCGTCAGTCGTCCCTACAATTGTAGGGCGCGTTTATGGCCTCCTTGATTGTCATAGTTTTCTACTTCTCCGTGTCAGCGCTCTATTTTGAGGTTATGTCACAAACATCTATTCGCATCAAATTGTGCTTGCTTTTGAGTTATATCATGTTTTATCAGCCTGAAATTTCCTACAATTTAAAAGGACACGGGACGAGTGTAATCTAGAAATGTTTGAAGGAGAGAAAAGAGTATGACAATCAAGGAGGCCATAAAGGCGTCCTACAATTGTAGGAACGACTGACGATACGGGCCTTAGGCAGTCGGGTAGAAATCAGTTGGGTCCAGCAATACTCAGAATGTACCTAGTTATCGGAATATTTGTATAGCCGTCAGTAGGTGTGTCAGCCTCCAAAGGGCTCGCCCTGGTTTTTGATGTATAAAATCTAAAGATGGTATACTGAGTGACGATTTTAATAATATTTGGCATATGTGTTCAGTGTCCCTTACTAGACAATACACGCAACCACCACAAAATCTCAGTATAGTTGAGTGCAAGTTGCGTCGGTTACAAAAAAAAGCAAACAGTGAAATTTGCAGATCCCAATTGCGTTACCATGTTTTTAAGATCATTGGCTTTCTGAAGCTCTTGATCTAGAGATGGAGGTAATTTATAAGTCATCATTGTAATCTACAAAAAAAATGAGGCAAATATATATATAAATATACCTACATGATCATACATTGTCATATAGTTGTTATAATTGATTACTGTGTTCCTTGCGAAGTGAGAAATCAACGTAACCTGACACCATTTGTTTGGAGGAATCAATTACGGTTAGAAATATTATAGCACGGCTTTGACGAAGGGAGATCACTCGAGGCCGACATGACGTGGCTCTCATCCAGGAACCCTGGCTGAGAAACTGTTCAGTAAACGGGCTTAGTATACCGGGCAATACGCTTTTTAGCGATACTCCGGACACTAAGCCCAGAGCTTGCGGAATGACTTCTGTTAACTCATGGCAACTTAAAGAATTTACATTCAGAGACTTAGTTGCAGTCAGAATTAGATATAAGAAGGAAGGCAGTGACAGGGACTTGGTTGTATGTTCGGCTTACCTTCCTTACGATTCAAGAGAGCCTCCTCCGTCCAAGGAAATGGGGGACCTTGTCGCATTCTGTAGGGATTCTGGACTCGACCTCGTGATTGGATGCGACAGCAATGCCCATCACGTTATGTGGGGCAGCTCGAACACCAACAGACGGGGCGAAGACCTGATGGCATTGCAGGAGTACAAAAAGGAGATTAGAAAGGCCTCCAGAGAATCCTGGAGGTACTTCCGTCAGTCCATAAACGACATTCCTGCTACTGCGAGAATACACAGGGTCCTATGCAAAGACATTAAAGCAAGATTGGGATCTCTGCATGATCCCTCGGGGGGGAATACTACTTCTGAGGAAGGTACTCTCAGGCTTCTGATGGATACGCACTTTCCCGGTTCCACAGTAGCGCGATCAATCACAGAGTGCATGCAGTTGCGCATTCCCTCAGGGGAGGACTGGCGCACGGCTAGGGAGATTGTCACCTTTGAAAGGACGGTATGGGCAGTAGATTCGTTTGCTCCATACTAAAGCTCGCGACAGGCTAAAGTCGTATTCATTCCTAAACCGGGCAGAGCTAGATATACTGGCCCGAAGGATTTTCGACCGATTACTCTTTCATTTTTTGTGCTTAAGACACTGGAAAGGATAGTTGATAGATACTTAAGGGATGGCCCGCTGGAAAGGTGTGTTATTCATGCAAATCAGTGTGCATATCAAGCTGGAAAATCGACTGATCTGGCCTTACACAATCTGGTCGGGAGGCTGGAGAAGACTCTAGATCAGCGAGAAGTGGCACTCGTGGCCTTCTTGGACATTGAAGTTGCATTTAATTGCACCACAACCGACTCTATCAGATAGGCCTTGGTTAGACACGGATCAATCCTAATAGATTGGGTCCTCTCTACTCTGGAGGGTCGGGTAACAACAGCTATGCTGAATAACGTAAGCTGCAGCGTGAATGTAGCTAGAGGCTGCCCTCAGGGCGGAGTTCTGTCACCCCTACTGTGGTGTATCGTGGTGAACGAACTTCTCGCTGGCTCAGCAGTATGGGTGTCTATGCGCAAGCCTATGCTGATGACGTAAGCATAGTAGTTAGGCGGCGTTTCTGTAGAACAGTCTCGGAAATTATGCAGGGCGTTCTGCGCTCCGTGGAATCGTGGCGTAGGGAAGTCGATCTTACTTTTAATGCTGAAAAGACCGAGCTGATCCTATTCACTAGGAGAAGAAGGCTTGACCGGCTGATCATGCCGACCTTCTTTGGGACTAGATTAGTTTTGTCCCAGTCGGTGAAATATCTGGGAATTATCCTGGACTGCAAACTGAACTGGAGAGAGCATGTGGAATACAAGGTTAGCAAGGCTTGCAATTCGATGTGGGCTTGTAGACGTGTTGTCGGGGTAAGGTGGGGGCTTAAACCCAAAGTGGTATACTGGCTCTACACCACGATAGTACGTCCATCTCTCTTGTACGGCTCCCTGGTCTGGTGACCTTGCATAAGAACTGAGACAACTAAGGCCAAATTCAATAAAATTCAGCGTTTGGCCTGTATTAGTATTACAAGCGCAGTGCGAACAACACCATTGAGTGCCATGGAAGCTCTGTTGGATCTCCCAACGTTGGATCTGGTGATCCGCGGTGAAGCGAGAGTAGTCGCTCATCGACTGTGGAGTCAGGGCAGTTGGGGTTTCTTGAATCCTGTCAAGGGGCATACTGCCATCTTAGTCGAATTACAAAGGGAGGACCCCGTCCTTCTAAGCAGGGGTGATCGTATTACCCCTAAATATCGCTTCAACCTCAAGTTTATTGCGGAGTATCCAACGAGGGAGGAGTGGGATGCCGGTAGCCGAGGTCTCTCCGGAGTGAGCGGGCAGGTCTGGTACACGGACGGCTCGGTCACCGAAGAGGGCTCAGGTTCTGGGGTCTCTGGGCCTAGAACTAGGCTATCTCTGCCTATCGGTGGATACACCACCATTTTCCAGGCGGAAATCTTTGCGATTCTGGCTTATGTATCTCACATTCTGGAGGAGGGTGGGCCTAGGAGAAGAATAACAATCTTATCCGACAGCCAGGCTGCAATGAAAGCACTAAGTGCCTGCAAGATTACTTCGAGTCTTGTATTGCAATGCAGGGAGGCTCTGGATTGCCTCGCAGCGAGGCATCTGGTATCGTTAATATGGGTACCGGGGCACGCTGGGATAAGGGACAATGAGACGGCGGACACTCTGGCGAAGACAGGATCAGCCAGCAAGCTCGTTGGTCCTGAGCCAGCTCTAGGAGTGACCGCGGAGGAAGATGGAGACGTGGGTTGCAAGACAACACTCTCAGAAATGGAGAAGTATCTCCCTTGTGTGAACGCTGCGGAAGAGGAAGAGACCTCGGCGCACGTTTTGTGTCGCTGTGAAGCTCTGAGCTACTATAGGCAGACTATACTGGGGTCCATTACTTTGGACCCTCAGGACGTCAAGGAGCTTGGACTCAAGGAGATTCTCAACTTCGCTAAAAGGGTGAGGCTTGTGATCTAAGGATTGTAGAGGTGCATAAGGGCCCACTTAAGCGGTCTATGCACTGGCTCCTTATGGTGGCCGGAATGCCTCTAATTTCAAGATTCATTCATTGATGAACGTATTACATCTCCAAATGTACCTGTAGTATAGAAAATTATTCTTCTTGACCCTATGACCCTTGTTATCTGAATGTCTTGTAAGTAATTGGATTTGGGGTCTAAGACCCGTATCGTCAGTCGTTCCTACAATTGTAGGACGCCTTTATGGCCTGCTTGATTGTCCTAGTTTTCTAATTTTCCGTGTCAGCGCTCTATTTTGAGATTATGTCATAAATATCTATTTGCATCAAATTGTGCATGCTTTTGAGTTAAACCATGTTTTATCAGCTTGAAATTTCCTACAATTTAAAAAGAAAACATATCTTCACAATAGAAGAGCGCTGACGCTGACACAGAACGGGTGCAATCTAGAAATTTTTGAGGGAGAGAAAGGAGTATGACAATCAAGGAGGCCATAAAGGAGTCCTTCAATTGTAGGAACGACTGACGATACGGGCCTAAGGTACAGTTTCCGGTTATAAAGCTGCCTATATTTAGGAAAAAATTATTACATTCTTCAGGGCTCCTTTTAAACTGTTATGGTCAAAAACTAACCCAACGCTATGCATATCTTAGATACTCGTATCATTTTAGTAAAGAAAAACGATAAATATAGCAACTTTATAACAAAAAATTGACTCTCTTTAGACCCCAATTCAAGTTTATTACAAGTAACTTGGTAAGTCTGTTTGACTTTGACATTTTCTATTTCTACGCCTATGACTTAAAATCATTCTATCTTCCTTCTAAAACCCAGCGAACGCGCACCTTGGCTTGGTCCCCTTTCCGCCAAAAGATAAAAAATGATTAACGGACATTTTAGATGTTATTAAAATTTAAATGGCATTTTTCTATTATCTGTAGCTTTATTTGCCTCCATTAAATTTTGATAAGCAGCTATTAGGCTTAAATGTTAATTTAGTATAAATATTCCGAAGCATATCTAGAAGCTTATACGCGACCATATCCGGTTCCGTTCGGCGTTGTTTGTGACCATTTCGGAGATCATCTTGTTAATTCTGAATTATATCTTTCTAGCCGTTGATATTCTGGACATTTTTAAAATAATTGTCGGCCGTTTTTTCGCGTATAGAGTGATTCAAAAACAAGGACATCGAAAATAATGCAAAATATATAAATCAAAATTGTTACTGCCGAAATGACTTTTACAATATCTAGCTAACGTTAAAGTCGGGTCACTATGACCCGGAAGTTAACAGTTGTCTATGAATTCGTCTTTCAAGTTGCAGTTAACAATCAATAAACCGTTGTTGGTGCAGCAACGCTACTTTTATGCCTGAATTTATCTTGTTCTGCGTAACTACTTATGGCAGTGTCAAACACATTATGTTAGACTTTGCGGTTTGACCACAACTTTACAGATATCCCATACCATACATGGTCCTCTGGTTGAAGTTGACTTCCACTTTAGGATAAACTTGATATTGAAAAACTCTTTTTGAAAGTTAACTTCTGGTTAGAAGAGTCTATCTACACTTGAATTGGCTGAATTTTTAGTATGTTGTCTCGATAAAAGTTGTCCAAGGGTACAATGTTTTCTAATGAACAATTTCAGAGATATCGAGTACCAAAGGTACTTTTTAGAAATTTAAGAATTGTTTTAAACTATCCTGATTTATTGAATGTATATTATGGAGCCATTAAGTCTAAATCTCGCGATAGCATTTGCTTGTGGGGTAGCTGGTCCAATGCAAATGAAGTGCGTATACCTCAAATAAACATTGTAAATAGATTAGCAAATGTATGTAACCACCACTCGTGTAGAGAGCTGTTTTGAGCTGTTTTGAAATTTTGGAATAGTGACATTATATACTGGAAATAGCCACGTATGATTTTTTTGTGAATATGCACACTTTTTTGTAGATAGTGATATTCGCACGCACAATACGCACAAAAGTCATTCCAGTGTATCCAAACCTCACCAAGGTTTTTAAAATGGTTGATAATCTTCCACATAAGGTAGTCACAAACAAACGTGAAGTGCTTAAAACAAAATTTGAGATTGCTTCTGATTGATCAGTGTTTTCATAGTATTGAAGAGTTCTTCTCTTATAGGTATTTTTAATTGTTTAATTATGAAAGATTGGTCTTATTGTCATCTGTCTTGTTTTACTAATTATTTTATCCTTAATTTTAACTTTTTATTGACCATTCTATGTTTTGTACAAATGAAAATAAAAATAAATAAAAAATGAGTACCCAGGGGGAAAGTTCACATTTCAAATTTGAATCACACGACAACCGTATACGCGAGGAAGTGGGTAGAGGTCTTAATCGATGCGTACGGCGTGCGGGTTAAATAGTCACAATGGAACGTTGGACCGAAGCGCAACGTGCTTTTGCTATCGAAACCTACTTTAAGAGTGGTGATTAATACCCAACTGCCCTTCGGAAATTTTGTACACGATACAACATTCGCTGACCAAGAGATGCTCCAAGTAAGCACCCATTGAGAAAGTGGATTAAGAGGTTCCACCTACTGTATCAACCGAAGAAAGTGTGCGTCGAGTAAGTGATTCGGTCATTGCAAATCTTCGGCGTTCCGTACGGAAGCATTCTGCTGCTTTGGGAATCAATAGGTCAACACTGCATGGCATAATGGAGAAAAAAATGTGTTTTCATCCTTATAAAATCCAGTCAGTCCATGCTATAAAGGAAAGTGATTACGTCTTACGGAAATATTGTGCTTAACGGATGTTGAGTCTTTTTCCTACGCAGCGCAGACTCGAGAACGTTGTTTGCAGTGATGAGGCCCATTTTCACTTAGACAGTAATGTGAACAAGCAAAATTGCAGATATTAGGCACCAACGAACCCAAAAGCGAAACATCAACAACACCTACATAGTCCATTGTTTGGTGCGCCAAATCCTCTAGCAGTGTTATTGGGCCGTATTTCTTCGTGCATTGACAGTCAATTCCGAGTGACACAATGACATCACTGATCTTTTTTTGCTCCTATTGTAAGAACAGAACGTCGATTTAACAGAAACATATGATTCCGACAGGATGCGGCCACTGCGAAACTTCCAAAGAACGATGGACGCGGTGAAAGCACTTTTTCCTCAAAAACTTAAGTTTGGAGACATTCCCTGGCCTCCTAGTTCACCCGACCTACCGTCATGCGATTATTTTTTGTGGGGTTATCTAAAGTCAAAGATCAATAATCCACGAACTCTGGAGGAGCTTAAAGACAACATTCGACGAGAAATAAACAACATCACTCCGGATCTCTGCAAGAGAGTGTTTCAGAATTTGCGCGCGCGATTAGAAGAGTGTGTCCAAAGGGATAGCAAACATTCGGACGAAATAACATTTAAGAAATAAAACCCGCCCAATTTACGAATATGTTGATAGTAATAAATATTTTTGTTTCGTCAAGTTTGTAATTTTTTTCTTAGATCAAAAAGTAAACTTTCCCACTAGACTCTTTTCTCACAATCCTTTGTTTATTTTTGGCTGGTACGACCTTTCTCGACCTTGACAATTAAGTCGTATTTGTGCACGCGTCATTTTGGGTGTCTCATAGATGATGAATGATGAGAAATCGTATCTTTGTCAATCTAAGGCAGTAGCGCCAATGTAGAGGAAGTATCTTTTCATTCTGGTTTGGCCGCGTAGGAAGAAACCTAAATGACGAGGCACCACATCTGCTATGAGGACCTTAATGACACATACGATGTTTAAATTGCCCAAGGTAGACTGTTCCACTAATTTGACACCCTAGGAACTAAGAAGCGGTCGTACCGGCCAGTTGAAGATGTACGAAATCGATAGAGTTCGGATAGGAGGCCTAACGTTTGACGTGTCAATCAAGGTAGTACTGGTTTTTGGAAGAAGTAAAGTGTACCGCAATTGTGGCGTCCTCATACAGTGATAATTTATTGATAGACTCGAAGAAATTGGCTTGATACTACCGCAAATCTGTGGATTTGATTGATCGTGCTCGAGAGAAGGCCATTGATAACAGAAATGGCAAAATTCATCTCTACTAAAACTTGTTCAGGGAATTGCAAGCAAAATATAGTACTGGGTACTTATTTTCCTCATCTTTGGCACTTGATATCTCTAAAAGTGTACACTAGAAATATTTTTGCCCAAGAAATCGTAATGTACAACATACTACAAATTCAGCGAATTCCACTGTAAACCCTTTTGCCTTATGTTTGTGCGGTGCTCTATATGGCAATGATTGAGGAGAGAAAATGAATGTTCTGGACTTTTAGGGTATGGGATGTGATTACTTTCCTGCTACCCATTATGCAACCTGTAAAGTAAAACTTCATTAAAAAGCCTCCTGAGGTAGATCAATCTCAATACCCTATGGACAAGCGGTCGTATCGGCTAGCTCTGGATGTACGGAGTTCAACCCGGTTAGGAGTCAGGCGGGTCTGTGTGGCAGGCACATCGCATGGCAAGATCATGGAGGAGTGTGGATAATGTAGTCGGCACAACAGCACTTCAAACATGTGACGCTAGGTCTCTTATCCGGGCATTGTACCCAGTGAGAAGGTGATGTGAAGAAAAGTACCTATTAGCCCTGTACAGATATCCTAGCGTTTACTCAGCAGCTGCCGCTATTGATGAGATGTGTTCATGCTAGACCAAGTCCTTGGTGATGTGCACTCCGACCTGTCGAACTCAATGGCCCTTTGGCATCCATCGAAACCGGATAAGCTTTAGGACGCTTTTTGTTCGTCAAGGTACAGTAGTGCGCTTTGGAAGCATTAAACTGTGCCAGATTGTTCCGTCACCAAGCAGTGATAACCTCCAGGTCTCTCGTCAGAGAAGAAGTCGCTGCTAGTCTTCTTTTCTCCAGCTCTCTAGCAGAGATCTGCTTGTTACTCTAAATTCCTGTATGTAATGTACTGTCATCAGCAAAGCTGTGGATTGAATTGACCGTACAGGAAAGAAGGTCGTTAGTATGTAGTTAAGAGGAACAATGTACGACCCACGTTGACGTTGTGGGATGAAGAGGATAACCCGTCAATTACGATGGATATCCTTCGGCCCGAGAGGAAGTTAGCCACCCATCTGCAAAGCTTCCCTGGGAGGTCATAGGATGGACGTTTGCATAATAGGGCAGCATGCCACAGCTGATCGAATGCTTTCGAGATATCAAGAGCAACGACATGAGCCTCACCATAGGACTGGAAGAGTATACTCCACAGTTGCGTGGAGGAGGAGCTAGGAGCTCCAATGTGGATCGCTGGTGCCGGAAACTACACTGCCTGTCGCTAATCAAGTACTCCAAAAGGTCAAGATTTATGCACCCTTCCATCATGTTACCTATAGCAGAAAGCAGAGCTATGGGCCTGTAGTTATGAGGGTCGTCCTGAAATCCTTTTTTTCTGAAGTGAGCTCCGCTGCACATCTCTTCAATACCCATGAAAGAGGGTTTATGGGTATTGCTTGTAAGAGGACAGAATACATACTTTTATTTTTGGGACCTACCTAGTGGCGCCATTGAGCGCTTAATTCCACCACTACGGTAGCAATTTTATAGTTTTCTTTACGGTTGCAAAACAGTAATTTCAAATTATCTTTGTAATTACGAGGATGATGAAGATATTATCGACGCTTTCGTTTTTGTGGTTGTAAAACGGTGGTTATTGAGTGTTCTGTCCTCTAGGTAATACGTACTTGTGTGTACTGCTAATTTTGATGGTTAAAACGTTCCATGAAGCAAATTGGTAGAACCAGATTCAAACGGTACTCCTCTGTTTTAACTGATTAAACTGAAATCTTTAGCAATGCGTATAATCAAATAAGGTAGGTGCACCATGGAAGGCCACATTAACAAATAAATAGTTACCATTCCTTTGTCTACTGGATAAATTAAACAAACAAATTAGTAATACTTTGTTTTACTATGTAACATTTTTATTGCAGTTATTTATTGAATTTAAGTTTTATTAAGCTCTTCAGAATAGCCGTGCAAGGTCAATATAATAAACCAGTCATTGAGCTCAAAACACAAGGTGATTCGACAACTGGAATTGAAGAACAAGTTCCCCGCAGACCATGGATTGTATGATTATAAACAACGAAGACAAACAAGATTATTAAACTAACGTTCAAAATAACTGCTTATATCAGGTAAACTAGATATAAAGGTCTTTCATTAAAATGAAACATTAAATACCTACAATAATATATATATATATATATATATATATATATATATATTCTCACAAAAATACTCACATACTTGAATACTACCGTAAAATTAAAACTGTATTCGTGAAAATTTATCAAAAATAATTTTAATGAGAGCGATATATCGATATCAAATAAGGTGCCAATAACCTGAATGAGGGAATAAACAAATTTAAAACCAAACAAAATGACCTACTTAATGGGCCCACTTCTTGTGAAGCCAAAATGTGCCAGATGATGTGGAAAATCTATACCTACTTTAGTATATTGAGGTGGTACAATTTAAAAACCGCGCACGACCGGAGTCAATAAAGTAAGTGCCCCTTGGACAAAAGACCGACGCCAGCGTCTCTCCGCCGCGTCTATGCAAATGGATTTAGTGTATACAGGATGTTCTTAAAGCTGAGAGTTTTCTTTACCTAGCATATAGTTTCTTATAAATGTAAACAAATGTTCGCAGTAGTACATATATCACGTGTTATGATTAGTTTCTGAAAGAATCTACCATATCAAATCCGGGCGTGTCTCCAGCGAAGGTTTAGATAAAGAGATGACGTTAGTATACAACGTAAGTACCTCACTCCATGTTTGTTCACAGATCTAAGTGGAGCTAGAAATAACGGATTTGTTTCAAGGTGGTCGCTTCATTTTCTGACCACTTCCATATCGCGCCCCGCAGGTTTTTTTATCTCGTACAAAGGCCATCGGGGAGGTGCGCACAGTAGAAGTTGAAGAACCCGAATGTTGAGATTTGAGGAGTATGTTAACAAACTAGCGTTTTTGACTCAAACTGTAACAGGTGTGAACATTATTTATAATCTACATGTTTTAGGACGGTATGTCGGATTGCCCATCTTCCACATCACTTTTAAGGTTCAATACCCCAACATGTTTTACTCGAAACAGCGTACCTTTTACCTCCCTATCCGACGAACTAATTCATTATTGCACCCACGTGTGTAGTCAATGTGTTCTTGTTATAATACTCTTCAGGACTATTTAGTATTTAATACAAAATTGCCGAAGTCAAAGCCTCTTTGAGTATATCTATTAACAATCAAAATCTGCTTTTTCTGAAAGTGTCAAGTGTCTAGGTGTGTTTATTGATGAAAACGCGCGGCTTCGTGAACATCTAAATAACCTCTTACAAAGAAGTTACATCCGTCTGAGAACTCTGTATGGGAACAAAAATTTGCTGAATTTTAAAGTGCGAAAAAAGTTGTGTGAATCTTTTGTGTTATCAATTTTTAATTACTGCAATCTAGTTTATCATCCTTGTTTCGATGTTGCAAGTCGTAACAGAATATCTGTAGTACAAAATAACTGCGTACGATTTATTTAGTTTAAGAAAATTTGATCATGTTTCGAATCGTTATCCTTTAATAGGTTGGTTAAAGATGACAGATTTAGTTAAATACAATTATCTAACCTTTATACATAAGTTACTTGTCTCTGGAACTCCAATTTATTTACGTGAAAAACTAATTTTTAGGTATAATGTTTATCAACGACATATCCGTAACACATTCGCTTTAACAATGCCACTTCATAGTTCATCTGTTTTTAACAGGTCCGTCTCATATAATGCATGCATGTTGTACAATAGCTTAGATTACAGAACAACAAGCCTGCCGCTGTATAGTTTTAAAAAAACCTAAAAGCTCTTATGCTCAATGGTGCTTCTTAAAGATGTTTTTCTCCAGCATTATATTTTTAAGCTAATTTTTGTTTAGTTTGTGATCAGTTACACGGGCAGTAAATGGTTAAGTGTAAGAATAGCTGTCATAGCTTAACTTGGCCATTAAGCTGCTCACTAATCTAATTATAGATAATAATATATGCATTATCTGTAATTTGTTTTTTCTAATAAAAGAAACCGTCTTTTATTATTATTAATATAAATGTCGGAAAAATATGGCGGGTGCGGTACCGTTTCCCAGCCGAGTTCAGAAATTTTGTCTCGGGTCACTTGCGGTATGAGGCTTGGCGTTATCCTGCAAGAATATTACTTTCTTCCGATTAATCAAAGAAGGCTGTTTCTGGATGAGTGCTGCTTGTACTCGTTGAAGCTGCTCACAATACAAGTTAGTAGTGATGGTTTGACCCCTTTCCAAAAACTCGTAATAGACAATTCCATTTGCTGTCCACCAACACACAACAAAACCTTGTTTCGTGGCAAGGAAGCCTTGGGCGTGTGTGCTACCGAATCAGTACGCGACAACCAATGATACGAACGCTTAGAATTCGAATACAAGATCCATTTTTCGTCGCAGGTCAGTAACCGATTAAGAAGGGTTCATTAACGTTGCGTGAAATGTTTGCTGAACAAATGGTAAGACGACTTAATTTTTTATCATTTATCAGTTCACGTGGGACCCATTTACTTAACTTCCACGTCTTTCCTAGCTGATGAAGATGCAAACGAAGAGTTTCAGGACTCACTCTGAACATTTCTGCAAGTTCTTGGCACGTTGGCCAGGAATTTGCATCCACAACCTGTCCAAGATCCTCGTTCATCTCTCAAAGTGAGATCTCCCGAAAAAAAATGTGTGAACCACTTCTGTGCTATTCGATCACTAACGGCATCATCTCCGAATGCGCTGCAGCTTTTGTACCAAGTTTGCACTCATACAGTAAACAACTTCGAATGACTGTTTTATTCGTCGCCATTTTCAATTATTAAAACTAGGTATGTAACAATTTTCAGCAAATTTTTATGTATGTGAGAAAATAAGGATTCATACTAAAGTGACAACAGGTAACAAACTCGCTATCAATCAACAGCATCCTTGGCAAGGTGCGATATACAGCAACCGCACGAACTTATTTGGTTACCTGATAACATGTGGCTAGTTCTAAAGTTATCGACAGTCTACTTCGGTGAAGGTATCCTTATTGATTTTCGAATATCTCGAGATCAATTGCGCGCTGCCATCGCTGACGTAGCGCATCGGTCTACCGCGTTCGGGGAGCAGAACTACGAGCGAGGATCGAAACTCGGCAGGCCCAGTCCCATTATCGACTCAATTATCTCCTCCCAGGTGCTTGTTTTCGGAATCGAACCGGTAATTTATTCTCACCAATTTGGTATAATTGGTGTCTTTGTGGCCGATACGAAGAGCCAGCCAGCCGAATGCCTAAAACCGGGAGCCCGTCCGGCCAATTTAACTGCTACGCGCTGCTACGGTACAGCGATCGGCTATCCGGCGAATCAAAAACAGTGGCGTAGGGAAACTCAAATAGAATATGTCGTCGAATAAACGATATACTGCAATTTTTTCGTTTATATAGCGTGATTCACTTAGACCTTTTGTTTAATTCTAAATAACACCCATAAAATGGCATTGGATGGCCGAAAGGTCCAATTGTCGATCACTCTTTCTAGCATTGTATCTGCCGAATTACGCGAGTAATGTTGGCTTCTAAGACCTAAATCATAGCTGGCGTATGGACGAAGACTTTTGATTTAACATAACCCCAAAGAAAAAAGTCCAAGGGCGCGATGTCACACGATCTAGGCAGCCAGTTGACAGGTCCAAAATGCGAAATTTTCCTGCCCACCAAAATGTTTCGCGCGCTATGTGTCGCGTAGCTCTGTCTTGCTGAAACCAAATGTCGCCGACATTACGGGCTACAACTTCAGGCAACAAAAAGTCTGTTAGCATAGTGCGACAACGCTCGCCATTGATCGTTACG
This sequence comes from Acanthoscelides obtectus, assembly GCA_963669975.1. Classification (NCBI taxonomy): domain Eukaryota; kingdom Metazoa; phylum Arthropoda; class Insecta; order Coleoptera; family Chrysomelidae; genus Acanthoscelides; species Acanthoscelides obtectus. The sequence continues at coordinate 24,951,794 of CAVLJG010000001.1, forward strand.
TTCTGCCCTGCCTCATCTAAGAAAAAATAGGGACCGATGATTCCACTAACCCTTAAACTACGCCAAACAGTGCATTTTTGTGGCTGCAACGGTAGTTCGAGAGTCTCTACGGGTTGCTCATCAGCCTAAATAAGGGAATTTTGTATATTCACATGCTTTCAACCAAAAGTGTGCTTCGTCACTAAGCAAAAATCGACGAGAAACACCGGATCTTCATTTAGTTGTTCCATAGCCCATTGACTGAAATTGAAGCATACATTCTAGTCTCGTGGCTTCAAGTCTTTAATGAGTTGGATTTTGTAAGCCTTCAATCCAAGACCCTTTCGTAAAATTTGCCAAGTTGTATACGACAGTCCCATATGTTGAGATCAGCATCGAATTGATTGCTGAGTGTCTTAATAATAATAATAACATCGTCTTTATTTACAAAGGTACAGAAGTGTGATTCATTATGGCGAAGTTTAGCTAAAGCTTTTCTTACACTAACCACGTGAATACGAAAAAAAAGATGGTATAGGAGATACAAAATAATAAAGTTTTGCTATTGCAATGTCACAATCATATTGAAAGCAGTTATGGTAAATCATTTAAATGCCTAGAACCATATATGCCCATAAACTAACTTATACAAATATATGTATTATTGACAAAAATTGAACAAAGGAAGGCAACATTATAACGTAGAGCTCTGTAAGTATAATCTGACATGCTTACGGAAACAAGTCAGATTCATAGTTTCGTAATCGTCAGGAATATTATTATAGCGATCAGCAGCATTATAAGAAAATGAGCGTTGGAAAAGCGGGGTACAGTGATGAGGTATTCTAATATTTAATGTATATCTAAGAGTTTTATTATGTATTTCACTAGAAAAAATAAGTTTTTCCCCTATATACTTGGGTTTACCAGTCTTCAGTCACACTCTTCACTAAAGCCGCAATATTCTCCTCATTACGGTCTGGATGTGAGCTATTCTGTCGCATATCATCCGGTAACGTACACTGACCCTCAAATTTTGTGGACGGTATTGGCAATAGTGGTATCGGAAGGCCGATGATGCACGGCATACGTTGGCTTCAGTGCACGAAAGTCATTTCTCACAGAACGCTGATTTTCGTAATACAGCCAAACAATTTTGAGATGCTGTTGCGGTGTAAGTCTGTCCATGACGAATTGGCAAGCAATAATGAATAAAAGTAGGATTCCAGGACGAGACCAGGCACGAGCAATGTGATGAAAAAACCATTTGAATAAAAAAGGTCTAAATGAATCACCCATTGGTTGGTTTTGGAGAAACGATGCAGCAGAGGGAAATGAGCGAATCAATTCCGATCATCTCGAAGGGATCGATTCCGGTGGGTTAGATTCCGATTTCCAATACCGCTTAGATTCGTGTATCGCCGTGATCGCAATAAATCGGACAGATTCTGTAAATTTTGAGTACTAATAGGGGCATTTGTAGTGTTCGCAAACCTCATGACGAGCAATTTTCACGTAGGCTAGTCTTCTATCAGGTGTTAAAGAAATAATCTTTATTCTCTGTCGTTTGGCACAAAATATATGATCATCATTGATCGGGAAACCGCCGAAAAACTGAATTGAATCCACTAATTATGAGAGGCGTTTTTGAAAAATTTCTGATATCCTCCCTTCCTAACCTGGTGAGACGTGCAACTTGTCCTCTCCTCCTGTCGTCAATCATACGTGAGAGATTCCAAACTTTTTTATGGATTTATATTAAAATCCCAGCTTACTTGTTGGTAAGAAGACGAGTTTGAAATCACAATGAATACAATTAAACAACAAACATGTTTTACTTTAACTCGATTTTCTCGCAATTGTACAATGAGAAAAATAACGTGATATTTGCCGAGACCCCCTCTCACCACCATGTGATTGGGTGAGATGAGGCTCATGTATACCGAGTGTTTCAAATTCGATCCTCACCTTAGTATCTCGAAAACGGTAAGAGATATATATACGAAGCCGCTTAAATGCAGTTTATTGGCGTACTTTTAAGTATGTGATAATTTCAAGACCTACCTAGGAATTTGTATTTTTTTAAAATGACTAAGGTATGGTAATGTCAATTTACGACATATTAAACATTTTAAAACCTCTATTCACCTGCGCTAAAATCTAATATGGCGTCCTTAAGGAAAAATAAAGTTGATGTTGGAGGACAAGGGACAAAAAGTCACAATCCTGATTATACCATCTTGTAGACGAAAAAAAGTGACAATGTTAATGCGCAATTTATTTTAGAGTCCACCACAAAGTCGGGAATAGCGACTTGCGTGAGGATCGAGTTTGAAACACCCTGTATAATGAACACGCTCATTCTATTGAGTGACGGAATATCCCTACTTAATTAGTATTATAAATGAGAAAGCGTGGGTCTTTATTACTCAATCACCCCAAAATGGCTGAACGAATTTGGATGAAATTTAGTAGAGGGATAAGTTATACTTTGGAATTGCAAATATGCTAATTTTTATCCCGGAAAATAAAGACATTCGTTTCCTTAGCGTGGTCATCTTGATTTAGATTTGTTTGGTGTTTTGTTTTACTCGTACTTCAAATATAATACTGTGAATATATAGTTATTCGGTTAGGATATGTTAAGATATGCTACAAAAAGTGTAAACTACCAAGGTAACTATTGAAATGCTTTGAATATTACATTTAATTTTTCGAAACCAATCTTCTTGACACTACTGCAAAACGAATGACCTATAAATCACGCTACTTCCACGTGAGTGAAGCTGTGTGCTTATGCTAGTATAGAACATTTGAAACAGTTTCAATTTAGAAATTTCAAATACGTTTCTTTCAAACGCGCGCGCAAAATCCACGATAAACGTCATATCGACGACCGATATGATGTAATGAGGTAGAGATGTGTAGGATTCGTTTGCACTATTAAAGCTACGTACGATTTCACGTTTTCTTAATTTCCTTCATTTGGATAAAGGCTTAGAAAAAAATTTGTCCGGTTGCTGAAAACTTCACCATAACCTAACTTTCTGCTGTCATATTTTTGTTAAAATGCCATAACCAATGTTTTAAGACACACAACGCATGCATATTGGTTAAAAAGGTTTTATCAAGTGTTCAAACAGAAGATATAGATCTGGTACAAATTCTAGGTAAATCATTCGACTCTGTCGGTATTTCATTTCTGACATTTGTCAAATTGTTGTATAACACCTGCAGGCAACACCAAAATATTCTAATATACTAAAGACAACATGGACGATGCCATGATTATACACAACCACCCGCCATATTGGGCAAACATTTATTCCTCTATTGGATATTAAATAATTATATTTCAGTTCCAAATTACAGATATAAAGTGATAAACATTAGTGTAATTGTGTCTAAATATAGGATTTGTGGATGATCTAACGCAGATAAGTTCAGTTTTCCAATGTTAAAAATCTAGACATGCTTTTGATCATTATCAAAATATGAATCAAATACGAAGCCCGTAGAAATTGCGTAACTACTTTGCACGATAACCACAATAAAATTTGCTGCGCAAGTAATTCAATAGCCCTATATCACAGTGTAGAAGTTTATCATATACTTGTGAATGAAATTTACAATGGCCGATATGTAAGTAAACTAGATGACTGTATTGTGTTAGTTATATATTCTTCACTTCATCTATACAATACATAAGAAATAGTTTGGTTGCAATAAAGTGGCGATAACCAATCCCAACTAACAATTATCACTCCTATTAGAGTTGCAAGAATGATTATACAGTATTCCTTAAACAGCATTGTATTTTGTAAGAACATTGGAAAAACACTCTTAGAACTGCTATACAAGCGGAATGGGCACACCTTATAGGACACTTCAGTCATTTAAGAGGTTGTACAAGGGCTGCAGGTAATAGTTATACAACAAAAGTGTAAGCCTCTTGCAGCCGCTATAGGACATTTGCGTCAGTGCAAGATTCAGTTTTTGTCAACTATACAACTATTCTGTTACGTGATTCTACTTTATTGCACCCAAACTATTTCTTATGTATTGTATAGACGAAGTGAAGAATATATAACTAATACATTACAGTCATCTTTGTTTACTTACATATCGGCCATTGTGAATTTCATACACAGGTATATGATAAACTTCTACACTGTGATATAGGGCTATTGAATTACTTGCGCAGCAAATTTTATTATGATTATCGTGCAAATTAGTTACGCAATTTCTACGGGCTTCGTATTTGATTCATATTTTGATAATGATCAAAAGTATGTCTAGACTTTTAAGATGGACAACTGAACTTATCTGCGTTAAATCTTCCACAAATCCTATATTTAGACACAATTACACTAATGTTTATCACTTTATATCTGCAATTTCGAACTGAAGCATAATTATTTAATATTAAATAGAGGAATAAATGTTTGCCGAATACGGCGGGTGGTTGTGTATAATCATGGCATCGTCCATGTTGTCTTTAGGTTATTAGAATATTTTGGTGTTGCCTGCAGGAGTTATACAACAATTTGACAAATGTCTGAAATGAAATACCGACAGAGTCGAATGATTTACCCAGAATTTGTACCAGATCTATATCTTCTGTTTGAACAGTTGATAAAACATTTTGAACCAATATGCATGCGTTGTTTGTTTTAAAACATTGGTTATGGCATTTTAACAAAAATATGACAGCAAAAAGTTAGGTTATGGTGAAGTTGTATACCAACATATTTAGCATATGTACACATAGCCTTTAACAGTTACTAAACAACAGTTGTATAAGTGCTTCCGTTGGGAGCAATTTGTTGGCTAAAGTAGTAAATTGCACAGCAAAACAACAAGGCTCGGGTTTGTTTCATAAAGGTTACCATGGATGCCACAACAGAACCATTTTGACTAACGTGCAAATATGCCGTATAAAATAGTTGTATAAACGTTTATGCAACAGTTAAAAATTTGCCCTATAAGGTGTTGTATAACTATACTATAAGAATATTTGAAACACCTCACTTTAGAGCAAATATGTTGCAAAAAGCAAATTTGCATTCCACACAACATTAAGCCAGCATTTTGGTGTTCAGGTAACAACAATAGAGAGCTTTTATGGCTGAACGGTTGTTTTACCAAATCTTATACCACTACTTTGCTAGTTGGGCGCTTTTGAAATATATAATATAAAACTACACCCCCTCCAATATTCTGATGAACTTCAGTCCTTTGCAAGCATTTTATGAAGGCTCATCTCGTATCGGGATCCTCCAATAAAATTCATGAACCGGAAAGTATGTGACTTCAAAGGAGTTTCACATATAAGCTTTCGAATCATCTAGTGAAAAAAGTGAAAATTCATCCCAATGAACGTAAGCGATCATGGAGTCTTCAAACGAAACCCTATGCGAAATTTCGTGAAAGCTTGTTGTAATTGTTGCCTGCGAGTAATCAGTTCAAATCCTCAGCTACTACAAAATATGTTTTACTTCCCATGCTTACGGGCGACGAAATGTTGTGATCGCGAAAAATTTCGAACATGAGATCTTATGATCCTGATCTCCCGAAGGAGGTTTATCTGAATTTTTTGAGGTCTTTAATCCCAGTAATTCTTCGCAACTATTAGAGATATTTCACTCATCGTAGATATCCCCGTATATTTACCCTTAAAACTTTGTAAATTATCTCCACAAATTCGCGTGCCGATACGTGCGCAGTGATCCGGTTGATGGTCGTGCATCGTGAGTCGCAGTCGGCAGCCATCCCGTACTGTTGTATGCTATATGCCGTAAAAGTTTATATCATCCACGCTGAATTAGTCATAGTAGCGATTATGTGGGCCCGCAGGAAATTTTGTAATACTTGTGCCTTTTTTATACTCCAACTACCACGAAGGCGTAATGCCTAAATACCCATGGGGCACCGTGGAGCTATATGGAGAAACAGGCGAAAGGGAGGGACGCCACACGGACCTTGGGGGGGGGGGGGGGGGTACAGGTGTGCATGCAACATGCAACAGTTAAAGACCGTCTACCACCTACTGATAATCACAACATCCATAGCAAGACAAAACTTTCTCTTGGGACGGGATTCGAACCCGCGCAGCGCACGGCGAGACCGAAAAGTCTACCACTGCGGCCACCGCTGCTGCATAACATGGTAGCCTACAAGGGCCGAACATCCTTTATGAACTGATGACAGCGTTGCGCGGGAAGTACAGAGTCAACTTACTTGACGCCATTTGTTTAAACTAAATTAACTATCACAAAATTTGCTTGAAATGTTGAACATTTGAACCTGCTGGGATCGCCATCGAGTCGCTGCTGGTCCAATCTGCCTTCTTGATCGAAAGGAAAGAGGCATCAATTAACACATTGGGCATTTGAATAAAATGCGCATTATACGATTGAAAAGTAGTGTTTTTCTCTGCGGACGGTCGATTTTTTATAGCTCCATTGATATCAAGAACTCTGTATTTCTCCCATTTTATTAGCCAACACGGACAATAAAGCAGATTACCAATATATTAACTTATCTTTTGGGGACCCACTTACCTCATGCAAAAATATAACAAAACCTGCCATTTGGAATGTGTTAATCTACAGGGTGTAAACATTATGATAAAGTAAAATAAAATCTGACAACGCCGCAATGCCAGACGCAAATTACGACGGAACGCAGTGTAAATAAAGATGGAGTTTGTTATTTTTGGCTCTTAGGTATTGCAAACAATTGAAAAAAACGGACTTACCACTAACTGTCTCAGCGCTTCACGTGATATGTGAAAGTTTATTGCACGTACTAAAAAAATCCACTTATAAATAGGGAACACAATTTTGATACATACATTGTTTTTCTTTTTAAAATCCACACTGCACCTTTTCTGTATTTGAATTCTGACGAGCTTCACCGTAAACTAACAACATGTCGGCGATAAAGTAATTTATCTATGCAAAACGATAACTAACCACTGTTACCGTTTGCGATCAATTGCCGGTTCGATAAGAGTGATGAAAGATCGACGCGCTGTTGTCATGTGTGTTTTAAATATTTAATTTAATAAAACTGACTTACTGACTACAAATTTTGGCTTAAATTAGAAAAACTTAATGTAATTTAATTGTTAATTACCCAATTTAAAAACGTTTTAGATTAGATTATAAATATCAGTAAGATTTTGGTGATTATAGTTGATATAAAGCACTTAAAGTTGTAAACTATAAAGCCATTTAGACAAAAATCTACTGACTTTTGAACCATGGGTCATATGAACTTTATGACTTGCTTTGACCCCCCCCCTATTACCCAATTCAATAATGACTACCATAACATTTACATCTTGTATACGAGTACTAGGGATGCACCGAGTACCAGCTTTTTTTTAAAGGTCGAGTTTTTTGAGGTGATTGGCTCTGGGTTATTTCATCTACTGTTAGTGATATTAAAATAATATTTGCCTTTTTGGAATATTAAAATTGATTTACTTTTCCAAGAAATTAATACAGGTCAGACGTTTATTTGCAGTATTTTCTGAAGTTTTAATTTCCTAAATATGGTCTTGCAAAAGCTACGTTTTTCACCATAGAATTCAGCAGCTGCATCATTGAATTGAAATTAGATCCATATTTTGACATTACATTTTTAGAACAATTGTGTGTTGTATTCCCTATCAGAAAAGAGGCACATTTGTGATATTTAAAACGTAACCATCTTGAACGTACTATTTTGTTGTAAATAGGCAACACGAGACCCCTGCCGCTCTATTTTCGAAAAATTGACTAATCACTGTTGTCTCATGGGCATCACGAACACTGTAATTAAATCTCATCACTAAATGGGAATAATCTAAAGTTCCGAAACTCAATGTACTTACAGAGACAGATGAAAAAAAAAACAGAATTTTCCCAAAATCGTTTCTATTTTTCTTTGACATTATTTGTAGTCGGATTCCAAAACAATTGCACTTGGTCATTCTCACTTTTTCTCCTCTACAAGATGTCATAATCAGGATTTCAAGATGGAGTGTCGTTTCTTGTCCTCCAGCACCAACTTTTCTTTTTTGACGCCATCTTGGATTTTTGAGCAAGTGAATCCAGTTTTCAATTCTGCATTCAAAAATGTATAATATGTCAGAGATTGAAATTGTCAAACCTTAGTTATTCCAGACGAACAGAAGTTCCCAGGTAGGCCTTGAAATTATCAGATTTCGTATGTTTCGTATACCAGAGCAGACCTCAACTTGAACATACAGAGTTTGGAAGACTGAGAAGAAGAGGAATATCGAAATATGAACAATATACAGAGAAGTGCCAGACTTTGCCTACAAAATAATGGACAACATTATGAACATCTGCTATGATTAACTTCTGCTTATTATTCTGATTACCATCAATAAAATTTTCATTTTGTGTTCAGGTTTCACCATACCTTCTTATTACTTTAGAATTTTCATTCAACAACACATTCATGGCCAACTAAGGAAATACCTCACTGAATTTAGGACAGAAACGTTCTTTTAAATATGTACAAAATTCCAATATCGTCCATATGAAGAAACAAAGTTGGTGATGGAAGTAGAAAGAAGAATTGTCGAATTGAAGTTTTTTTTGACTACGCCATCTTGTAAAGGAGAATAAGTAACAACCACCATGCAAATTATTTTAAAATTCCGTCTCAGAATCTGATCGTTGAAAATATTTTGAGATCCCATGATTAAACAGGAAAAAAGATGGTCAAATGGCATTTCAACATCTCCTTTTGATGTCTGCAAAAACAAGAAAACCATACTATGGGAATATATTAACAAAAAACTGCGATGCTTTGTGCATACATTCTAATTATTCAATAATTTCAACCTGTATGCAACTAGTTTTCTAATGTAAATCCAGCTTAATTTTCATACATTACAATATCAGCTCCATGTTGCAAGTTTTTTAAAAACTTTTTTTTAAAACTAGTTTCTTAGATACAAAATCATTTATGGATGCGGTTTTATTTTTCATTTGCATTAATTGGCATCTTTTCATAAACTAAGAGTATTTGGAATTATTACACGTCTTACACAAACTGTACCCACATTTAAAACCTAGCCTCCCAGCACTGAAACACACGCTTCGTATTTATAATTAGAAATCGCAGGAACCCGCGACTTACGATACACTTATAGGCGCTCGTCTTTTGTCATTTCCGGTGATCTCCGTTTTATTTATTACGTGTAACTGTCAAAATACAAGTCATTAGCTGTCATAATATTTAAGAGGCGCGTTCGTCACGATGCCAGCAGCCATTTAAAGCGGCGCGTTCCAGCTTTTTAATAAATTAACAAGCTGAGATGATTGCACGATAAAAAATGTTTTGGACGTGTAGGATATTTATCTAGGAGATTCAAGACGCATTCTTCATTTAGGTTAGTACATGTTATGTATGGCATGCTTTACAGCGATTTAAATAGATTTAATGTGTCTCAAGAAGACGCATTTCTCACTTGCGGGGTAAGATTAATTTAGCTCTTTGTATACTAAGTGACATATAAATCCGAACACCCAGTTTAAATGGTTTTATTTTAATAAAAGTTGGTGAATGTATTTATCTTACTGTAAATAACAAGTGAACAAATTTTCAGCCTTATCACTTGGACATTCCGGTTTTTATACTAACGTTGGCGGATTTTGGTTCTTGACATCCTTTACGATCGGCTACGATGCCTAGAGTACGGAGACCTGTACGATTTCGTCAACTTAGTGAGTTTGATAGGGGCCGTATAGTGGGACTTCGGGAAGCTGGACTTTCTTTTCGGGCAATTGCAGTTAGAGTGCAAAGAAGTGTAGACACTATGGTTAGGTGTTGTCAGGCATGGCTTCGAGAAGGCCGTACGCAAAGAGCAAGGGGCACTGGACGCCGCCGTAGAACAACAGACCGTGAAGATCGCCGCCTAAGATTATTGGCCTTAAGGGACCGTTTCTCCACTACCAGGTCCATTGCAAATGAATGGTTTGCAGAACACGGAAGACCTATTGGCATGCGAAGTGTTTACCGACGAATGAGAAGTTTTGGCTTGTTTTCATACCGGCCACACTGGGTCCTCCCTTTAACTCGAGAACAGCAACGTAATCGCCTTGAGTGGTGCAGACAACGGTCACTCTAGGATCAGGAATGGAACAGTATTGTCTTTAGTGACGAGTCTCGATTTTGTTTAGGCATGCACGATGGTCGTGCCAGGGTTAGAAGGCGACGTGGTGAAAGGAGGAATACACAGTTTTTTGTTGAAAGACATGTTCATCACACTGTTGGAGTTATGGTTTGGGGTGCTATAGCTTATGGTTCCAGGTCACCTTTAATCTTCATCAGAGGTAACATGAACGCGCAGCGTTATATCCACGAAGTTCTAGAACCCCATCTTTTACCTTATCTTGACACCCTGGCAGATCCAACTTTCCAACAAGATAATGCCCGACCACATGTTGCAAGAGTCACAATAGACTTCTTTTAAAACATAATGATGTCATATTGTGGCCATGGACACCAAGATCTCCCGACTTATCCCCAATTGATCACGTGTGGGATATGATGGGTAGGAGATTGCTCAATTTGCAACGTCCTCCTCAGACTCTAGAAGCACTTCGAGAGGAGTTGGTGGTTGCCTGGAATGAGATACCACAGGAGGACATTGACCACCTGATCAGAAGCATGCCTAGGCGCGTTGGAGAATGCGTAGCACATCAGGGTGCATCCACACATTATTAAAGGTCAAAGGGCTTTAAAGCAGTGCAATCATTTTGAAATTTTTATTATTTACTTATTATGCTTCATTAAGTACTTATACAAAATTTTATTAAAATAAAAACATTTAAACTGGGTGTTCGGATTTATATGTCACTTAGTATATTTTATAGAAGTTTGAAATTGAACCATGAGAGTGCCATATGGGTTATTTCAAGTTAGGAAAACATTTCAATTTGAAAATGATGTTTAAATGTACACATATAATGCTTTAGGGATTGTGCCCTTTAATATTTAAGCCAAATCTCCAAAACGAATGGTCTGATAAATTTCTAAAATGCATGCCACGAAAAAAACTTTTTTCTGCTTTTTTAGGTCTTATGCTGTTACAAACTACATGGTACAGTAAGGAGACATCTCAGAGACCAAGTTTATAGGAATGTTCTTGCTACTTTTGTACATATTTTCTGCTGATAATAACACAGTTTTTGAATCCCCTGGTAAGACTACAATTTTCCGGGTACTCTCTCCAAACAATTCCTTAAAATGACAACAGGGTTGCCTTAAGAATTGACGCTATGCGTATACATGCCTTCGTCACGGCTTCTGAAGCAATTTTCCATGGAAAACAATAGATGGGGTCAAGTATATTCAATAGAACTTGAATCGAGCAGAAACTTGACTAGGTACTAGTTCGAATCTTTTCGAAAATATAGGTGATTCACAAGTCGTGACCAAAAAACATTATACTGAGGACAGCATTTCTTCTATGTAACATTTCTTCCTCGAGAGCAAAAAAGATACGCGGTTGAAGTTTAAAAATAAAAAAAAAAAATTTTAATGCCTTCAAAACCGTCAACTGTAATGAACTAAAATTTGGTATGTGGATTTGAAATTAACTTGCACCAGTGGCGGAGATACAGGGGATTGATGGCATTATTTTTACAAATAAAAATAGTACGCCACATTTTTTTCGAAACGCACAGTTTTTTCGAATTTTACTTTAAATGTGCTACAAATAATTAATTATGAACGTATTTAGTCGTTATAAAATCCCCATTCTGTAAGAATCCACTCGTTTCAACAGATTTTTCAGAAATATCTGGTGCGGCATTTTCAACGGCCAACTGTTTATGCACGTATTTCCACAACGTTTAAATGCAAACTCATACGTAGCTTTTCTAGATAATTACATAGCAAATACGCTAGATGATGTTCCGTTAGCAACGAGAGTACGAATGTGGTATCAGCACGCGGTGCCTCACCGCATTATTAGATAAATAATCATTTTAGGCGACAATGGATTGACAGAACCGGACCCGTACATTGGCCTGCGAGGTGTCCTGATTTGAACCACCTGGATATCTTTGTGTGGGGCGCTTTTAAGCAACTAGTGGATGCTTAACAAATTAATACTGTTTGTTGGTCAGTTACAAGAAAGAATAGATAATGCTTTTCATCAAATTCAATCCACAACAAATTTTGCGGAAATACGTTTCCTTTATTATAAAGATGCCGCACGTGTATCCGTCAGAATGAACATTTATTGAAATAAAGCTTTGATTATCTAATTAGTTTTTTTTTATTTCTTCGAAAACAATGCACTCTGGGAAAAAATACAAGAGTCATAGCAACTCTCCAACAGGAGAGAAACATCGGAAAACGAGGTTCCAGCAATTTTGTTTTTTGTCGGTTTTTCCGGTGCAACTAGTTGAATTTTTGAAATTAACAAATTTTTTTTCGTCCTTGGCATAGTATTAAACTTATATCAAAATCTCATCAAAATTCTAGAAGTACTTTCCAAGTTATCGGTCAAGGATTAGCGGACGGACAGACCGACAAAGATTTTGATTTGCTTGTGACGTATAAATTATAATTTTTTTTTTCGAAAATATTGGTGCCTTTGGTGGCTTTATTCATGAATTGCGTAATCATTGTGCTGTGGTTCTGTGTGCCTGCTATAAACTTCCAAGTTTAAACCGTTATCGCCAAAGTTATAACCGTTTGTATGCATAATGGAAGTTACGACATTGACATGAATGCATAGTTGAATTTTATTATTATAACGTTTTATATTTGTCGCAATATATTCTACACCTCTAGCACTAAACGAACCCATTAATTTGCTGTTAATAAAACTTCATTAACGGCAAATAATTGTTGAAATGCTTGATTAAAAATCTACGTTTCTGAGAATATACTGGAAAGTTACACAAACGCACATATAATTGAAATGTTTAGTTATAATTAATTGTTAAATTGCTTTATTCGCACATGCAGAACAATAAACGTTTTCCAAGCTTCCATTAAAATGCACATAATAAAACATAATTTATTTGTTTATTCAAACTGTATTTATTACTTACACCAACGCGAACTAGTATAGCTGTCAACATTGTTTATTACTAAGATATATCAATTGAGAGCACTGGAATTGTATTTTACATAGAAGCTCGTGGATAAACTGGAACTGCAGGGATATTGAAAAGTGACATTATGTCGGTCTTTTGTTGACATTATACACGTTTTTAGTGATATTATGTAGGTTTTTCTACAAGATGTCAGCTTAGGACTAGCTGCCATAAGCTACTGACGTCGTAATGTGTACGAGAGAGAAGCGCAAAAGGCGTGCAATACGTATGTCAGTAATATTTGAATTTCGCTGTATATCAATAGCTTAACCACGAAGACCTGAGACAAAAGGTTAACCTTAGAGAGTGGGGGTGAAGTCAAAAGTGTCGAGAATGGAGGCTATTTCTATATCCAATGCGCAAGAAATGAATTTCAGGTTCTGCGCAAGTTGCATCTCTCTCATATCTAAATCTCTCTGTTGGTGTCACGCACGTGAACAGTTCAAAATTCAAAAGTTGAGACGATTTGCAAGCGGAATATTATTAAACCAACAACCCTCTTCGGTCTCCTGATCAGTCGCCGTGTGCTGTGCGGGTTTAAATCCCGTCCCAGGAGAAATTTTTCTCTTGGCTATGGATGTTGTGATTGTCCGTAGGTGGTAGACGGTTTCTGATTGTCGAACGCGGAGGTACCACCCGGCGGATCTCGTAGGCGGAGCCAGAATGTGTGCATGTTGCATGCACACGTGTTCCCCCCACTATTTCCTCTATATCCCCCTATTGCCCCACGGTACCCAGTGGGTGTTTAGGCCTTAGGCCTTCGTGGTAGTTGGAGTATAAAAAAAAGCATGGTAAAGCGGGAGTGGAATGAAAAACCGTGGCAATTAGGGCTTTTCGATGTGATAATTATTTTCCCATCATTTTTTAACGGCTCTCGTGGCACTTATTAGAGGGTCCGCCAAAGGAACCTGACGTTTTCAGAATGGCTAGTACGAAGCTGTTTTTTGACGTAGAACATCGGTTACAGTGGGCAAGACATCGGTAGTAGATGCCATTTCAGTAGTCATGGAGCTGTGGACAAGTGAACATCGCGCATTTGTTGTCGAGACGTATTTTAAAAATCACGACTCGGTGATCATTACACAGCGTCTATTTCGTACACATTTCAATGTCGGACGTCATGGTTCTGTTCCATGCCGTAACACAATTAAGTTGTGGGTCAAAAATTTTCGTCGATCTGCATCAGCAATCAAAGATAAGCCACCAGGAACGCGTCGAACAGTTCGGACTCCAGCCAATATTGAGAGGGTGCGAACAGCGGTGCAGCAAAGTCCACGTCGTTCAGCTAGGCTACAAGCAATTAGTCTAAGGCTTTCAGAAACAACAGTGCGGCGTATTTTGCATAAGGATTTACATTATCACCCTTACAAATTAGCGAGGGTTCAAGAACTGACAGCTGAAGACTTTGTGAACCGTTTGACTGCAACCAACCAGCTTCTGGAACTTTTGGATGAAAACGCTTTAGGTGGCTTAATTATGTCTGATTAGGCGCATTTCGAGTTATCAGGCTACGTAAATAAGCAGAATTTTCGCAACTGGTGTGCAGAAAACCCGAGAGAACTTCACCAGCGACCCCTTCATAGTCGCAAGGTTACTGTTTGGTGCGGAGTGTCGCGATTCGGCATAATTGGACCCTATTTTTTTGAGGACGATGCTGGAAATTCTGTCACGGTCAATTCGCAACGTTATCTGGAAATGTTAAACACATTTTTGGAACCAGAGCTTCGTCGACGGAACATCGATTTAAATACTGTATGGTTTCAGCAAGATGGCGCCACAGCGCATACAGCACGAGCAACAATGGTTCGACTGCGAGAAATGTTTCCAGGAAGAGTCATTTCGCGGAATGGAGATGTTCCTTGGCCGGCAAGGTCTCCCGATCTCACGGCTTGTGACTATTGGTTATGGGGTTATCTCAAAAGCAAGGTATATTTAACGAGCCCAAGGACCATTGAAGAATTGAAGGAAAACATTCGCAATGAAATTAGCGCGATTCCGATGAGTATGGTACGGCGCGTAATGGGGAATGTGCGAAACCGTTTGGAAGAGTGTGTCCGCAGTGAAGGACATCATTTGACTGAAGTTATTTTCCATACATAAAATGGCATGTAATTCACTTTCGATTACTTATATATGAAAATAAATATCTTGAAAGATACATTTGTAGTTTCATATTGAAACTCATCAGGTTCCTTTGGCGGACCCTGTATTTCGTTATTTGTTTCCAGTAGCTTTTCACGTCGAATTTGAAAAATTGATCAAGACTCCTCTCCATCGTTTCCAATGTAGTCAATAATAACCAATCGGAGTATTTCATTGTAATTTGCAGGGTGTAAAGTTATTAGCGGGTCAACTGAAGTCGGGTGAGCCACTATATGTGTAGTCTGAAATTTTATAGTTCAGAGGATATTTGCAATTTTGTGAAATTTCCACAAAAAAAACAGAATAATGAACCATCTTAGACAGTGCCTATCCTGGGCATTGGACATGTGGACACGTACGATGGCCTCCAAGGTCACCCGATTTAAATCCTCTAGATTTTTTTACTTGGGGGTTTTATAAGGGAATAATCTACACATCTGAATATACAAATGTCAACCAACTGCGCCAGAAAATTGATGGAGCAAAAATAAAAATCATGGAAATCGCAAATTCATTTCAAAGACTAAAGGACAATTTTATTAGAAGGTGTCGCTTGTGTGTAGAAAGTAATGGAGGCCATGTCGAACATGTTCTTCGAAACTTAGTTAAATTAAATTATCTTCTCACTTGTCGGTAAATCGCCATAAAGAGCGGCCAAACACAGTAGGTCCTGTATTTGTAGGTGGTAACGATTCTGTTGCGTTTCTTACGTTTATCGCATCACAACAACGAATGTGACATGTTACAGTAATCGTAGAAAGCTGAAATTTGAAGGGTTTATTCTACATGGATTAAAATAGTTTTAACAATAAAATAAATAATAAAATACAACCTCGGTTTTTTGCGGCTCTCCTAAGTTGAGGGATGGAAGATATTTTTCACAAAAAAAATTAATTTAAGATTTGTTGCGTTGATTTATAATAAGCTCTGTTAAAAAGTGACATAACCATTGCTTAAACTAACCATTTAACTTATCTCAGAAAAAAATAACAGCCCTGAACCCATGGTTTAGTTGTAATTGTGATTGAAAGTTCATTATCCCGTTGTTTTCGAAATTTCACAAACTTATTTCCTGAACTATAAAATTTCGGACTACACGTATAGGTTTCGAGGCCCTCTACCACTTGACTTCCGTTGATCCACTACTAACTTTACACCGTGTATTTAGAAACTGCCAGTCTATGTCCACCTTAACTGCAGATGAGCTTAGTTAAATAGGAAGTCATTAAAAAGTTCGGCAGGCATTGATGAAACCATAACACTACTGCGTCGTCCTTATCGACAGTACTGGCTTCATACAAATATGTGTCGTCCCTTACACAGTTTAACGTCCTTACATATACAGGGTGTCCGCAAAGTTGGGGTTTTCCTTTTCAGAAACAACTACCCTTGAAATAACAAAGGTAATGTGTAGTGAAACGAGGGCGACCAAGTTAAAAAAAATAAAGAAAAAAGTACTCACTCTCCAGTTGACGAGAAGGGCTAAGTACGTCTCTGCCCGAAATCATACCGCTCCAACAGAAAATGAAATCAGCTGATGCGCTACCGAGCAGACGCCGGCGGTGGTGCAGACCAGTAGACCACGAACAGAGGTAACAAATATGACCATCGTGCAGAAACCACATTGATTGTCTTACACTTAATGGCACATCTTCTAACAAGGAAGACAAAATGTTGCGTAAAAAGTCTTGGTATTGCATCCCGTCCAATCGATTTGGGAGAATAAATGGTCCAATGAGCATACCGTTCACCATGCCAGCCCAGACATTCACTGAAAATGTTTGTTGAAAATGTGCCCGACGGACAGCGTGCGGATTTTCTACTGACCAAACATGAGTGTTGCGAAAGTTATTCACCCCATTACGCGTGAACGTAGATTCGTCTGTCACCAATATGCACGTCAAAAAGTCCGGATTATTGTCATGTTGATGCAACAACCACTCACAAAACCGCACTCTTGCTGGAAAATCGTCAGGTTGAAGGGCTTGTACACGTTGGACGTGAAACGGATACAGCCCCTCTTCACGCAGCGTTTGCCACACTTTAGTTTTTGATACTTGCACTTCTCTAGCCACGTCTCTAGTGCTTGTTGTTTTTTGAAACGCAATCGGTTACGCGGGTTAGTTTACCTCTACACGCGTGACCGTAACCGTCAGTTGAAGGTTGCATACTGACCTGACACACTGACCCCGACCCCCGACCCAGTTCTGTCGTCGGGTTGAGCTAGTGTCTTAGTACCAGTTGGGGACGTCGCGAGTCGCGGCTACAGGACGGTATTCAGATATTTTTGATGTTGCAGAGCCCTTTATCTCGGTTCCCTTAAGAGATTGGTGTATATGGTACTAAGAAAAATTGCTTATGTTTTCAAGATCTACACGTCGTGTAAAGGAAAACCCCAACTTTGCGGACACCCTGTATATCTTCATGGGCCTGACCCCACGATCTAAGATGTCAAGCCATACGCTCTAGAGACGAGTCCAGAAACAAACATAACGAAGAAGCCTGCAATGCCATTTCCATCCTGAAAACGTCGAACTTCATGCATCCAGAATCCTAGGGTGTAGAGATTGTGGAATAATCTACAAGAGGAGGCTTTTCCCAGTTCTACGTAGCCTCAGGCAGTTCAGAAATCGGATTTTCAAAGTTTCTTTGGGATCCTCATATCAGCCGCGGTCATACTGATACAAATAAGGTTTAATCTGTATCGTGGGTGATCTGAATGAAGAATGATCGATTTTTGAAAAGTTAAATAAGAAAGTATTTTGTGAGTTTATGTATTTCGTTACTCATTAATAAAAATGGCACATGTGTACACTAATGAGGAGTTAGTTGACATTGTTTTAGCGTACGGAGAAGCAGGGCAAAATTCGCAAGCGGCTTCTCGTTTGTATGCACACCGATTTCCGAATACACGAAACATTTAGTTCATTTGTTTTAGGTGCACGTTCTGGTGGAGATTAGACGCGCCCACGCTTGCATTGCAGTCAATGGAAAGAATTTTGAACAGCTTTTATAAGTAAGTGAACATTTAAACTGTATTATTTTATTATCTCGATTTCACTAGGACATTTATTACGTATTTTGAGAAATCAACTTCTTTCGTAATAGTGCATATGTGGTTAAAATTTGTCGGATAAGTTGTGAATCACCCTATATACAAATGATTCTTCCCAAGTATACCACAATGCCAAATAGCAAAACAGAGGGTGTACAGCATAATAGAGCAATAATGCCGACTTTTTGTCAGTCGCAATGCCGCCTGTATGGCGGATCGTTAATTCTAATGCAAGAATCTAGTATATGAGACAATGGCACACTACAACCTCCTAACGTGGAATATCAATTCCGAGTGGCTCTTTGATAAAACCACCGGACGCACGGAGCCGTCGGGTCGTCGTTTTTCTTGTGGCCTACCGGCCTTAACAGCTCAGCCTTATGCCGGGTGTCTCAAATTCGACTCTTGCTATTGAGATTTCGCAAGGAATTCAGACTATAACAGTCAAACAGTTGTTTATTTCCTAATCATCATACTAGCTAGTGAGAATCAAAGTGCACTTGACCTAAGTCAATTTTTTTACAGTTTTTTCATTAAATTCGTAGCTTTAGTGTTATTTTTTGAAAGGGCCAATGTTTGCAAATAATTGCGATGTTGGACGATTTCAAGACAGGGCACTTCTTAAATAATTTGTAAAGAGCGGTATAAGCCTCATGAAGAGAGATGTTACCACTGGTAAGTATTATTATGCTAATATAATGATGTCACTTTGGTAGACATTGATAGACTAATGAGTCAAAAGTATGCAATTTTGGCGACAAACCTATAATCTATTCGAATTCGTTGATATTTCGGAAACGGTAAGAGATACGAAGTTGTTCAAATGCTTAGAAGTTTATATCTATCGACCACCGTCGTTAGGTACCAGCATTGCCACATTTTCGAATGTTTTCACGTGTAATTCTGTAGCACAGTGGTCCCAGTCTCGTCAAAACCGACCAAAAACCTATTCCTCAAAAGACGTTTGTCCGGATCTGAGTTAGCAAAGCTAAAATGAACGAAAACAGTAATAAAAATATTTGATTTTAAAGAAACGAAGAGATCGAGGCAGTGAATCAATACACTACAAGCTTATGGAAAAGCCTATACATTTTATTACATAGATTCAAAGTGAGGTCATCTCGCTATGAAATCCGATCGGTTAAAACGAGATTTTTTTCGAAATTAGACTCCAGAGATACACTGAAAGAACAGAATTCACTCAAAATCGTTTTAAATATCTCTTAACTTATATGACAATAACATTATCTTTACAAAGTGGTATGGTTAGAATTACAGTTGCAATTCAGTAATCCTGAATTAAAAATAAGAACAACAATGTCATACATTAATTTTGGAAAACTATACTTATTAAAAACAGTATTTTCTAAGTAGGCCTTAAAATTGTCATATAATTACTTTTTCCATATCATCAGACAATTGCAGTCTTCTTTTTTTGTTACGGTCTACAATTCACTGAAGTTGGGTTTCACTTCTTCTAACTTGGGTGACTTATTCTTCCTCACACTATTCGATCGGTCTGTTTTTTGCCCTTTACATATACCTTCAAGTCTGATACTGGTACTGGGAGGCTACTTATGTTGTTATTCCTTGCTGACCTCTTTGCCTTTGTTTAAACATTGAAGTTGTTTAATTCCAAGAAACTGGAAGGAACATTTTACAGTAAGTTAAAGCTTCGATGATGTTGTACGCAACCAAATTTCATATCCGTCATATCTAAACCGATGCACATATAATGCATCAAAATAATAATTAATCTTCAGCTGACCTGCCATATAGGGAGGCTTTGCCATCCTACAAATGACCCTTGTTGTTGTCAATAAAAGGAAATTTATGTGAGCGTCGTTCAAACACGCTTGTCAAAAGGAGGAGCAATATTTAGTCGGTGTTGAAATTTTATACACATGTGAGCTATCTATGAAAATATTATGCAATGTTATATTATAAATTTTTTGAATCTGAATCAAAAAACTCTATTTATCTAATATGGCGTCCACGAGAAAAATAAAGTAGCTGGTGGAGGATAAGAAGCAGAACCTGAGGCATAAATTAAGTAATTATATCACATAGTATACTCGTATATAGAGGACAAAAACTGAAAATCTACCTCAAACAAGGCCAACAAAAAAAGTAATATTGCGCAAATTCGTTAGTTTCCGTCTATCCACGGAAATACTCTGAGTAGCGAAACTTTCCGATGGTCATCGTCTTAGTTACCCAGATACACAACTTTCATATCATTTACCCAACCTCGCTCTCCGTTTCCGAGATACATCGAAGAGGGTCGAATTTGAAACACCCGGTATACGTTGCGATCAGGTACACATTCTCAAAGAGGTACTTATAGAACGTGTAATAGACTCCCGGCAGACCGAGCAAATTGTTTTTGTCTTTTGTCTTGAACACGGCCACCATTTTGTAATTACCGCGAATGGCCGCGTAGCATGCGAGCTCGCTAACGAAGTAATTGTTTCATTATGCCGCTCGCATTTTGTGTTGCGCTCCCAGAAGGGTAGTGATCACTTGGACAAGTACGCTGTGATGGTAATGATGGCAATAACCAGAAAAAGTATTCACTTCCTATTCCTAACTACTATCGTATAGATTTTTTTGTAGAATGAACATTATCAACGACTGTACGTATACATCCAGACATTTCGCGATATTTTAGTTATTTTTATTCAATCTTGCATTTTTATTATTACAAATGCCTACCTTAAATTAACAGTTACCCTTATACTGTGCTTTTCGAAAAGCCTTAATTATTTTTTGAACGGGTAATAATGGTACACTGATATTGGGGGTATTCCAATTGAAGCATGAAAAAGTAAAAGTGGCAGTTGAAAAATTTAAGATGGCAGATAAGCGCCATTTTGGAACAGATTTTCAAATAGAGTGGGGCTCGTGCGATAACTCCATTTTGAAGAGTACTTTGTAACCCCAGCATATAACATCACTTTCTTTCAAAATGGCGATCTGGCAGGCTGTCAAAGTTAAGGGTTTTTGTATCCGAATATGTGGAAAAGTATCAAGCTCTATCCATTTTTTCAAACGGAATGTTTTATTGCACATTCAAATAGACCCTGAAAAACGGAGATCATTTTGATATACCCAAGACACAATAGCTGCGGGATGAGAACTGTTATTCAAGCCCGGGGAGGAAATACCTGTTTTTGATAACAATTTGTAATTACCAATTACGTCACTAATTTTTTAAGTTAAATTGTTTATGGCTATGATTCGCATAGTTTTCTGGCCAATGTTGTCACTGAAATTTTTAAATTAGATTGTCTATGGCTATGATTCGCATAATGTTCTTCAAACAGCATATATTCTTGAATAATTGGTGAATCAGAAAAAGAACTGTTGAGAAAAGTTGAGGCTTAAAATTATCATTTAAAGACACATTATTTAGTAATAGAAAGTTTCCATAGGGTGTTCAGAAATTTAGGGCAAAATGCACCTTCTAGTTACACCTTGTATAACAACAAACATTTTTAATTTTTTCGCAATGATGACAATAAAATTACCTACAATTTGATGAAAAAACTAACGAAATTGATGCAAAGGTTATAAAGTTATTTAAAATTCAATTTGAACAACATTTTGTTTGTCCGGTTAATTTTGTGTGACAGTGTATTTATATCATGTTCCGATAATCGCACTATGTATCTGTTACTATCGGCCACCAAAGGCGATGTTATAAAGTGACAGTATCGTTTCATCATGAAGCCCATTAAACATCCAACTATGAAAAGTAGTCGATAAACGTTATGTATTTGAACGTAACATCGCAAGTAATTCCACAAATAGCGAGCTGTCATGGAAATTGTAATTACGCCGATCTCGCTGTACGTGGTATCAAAGAAACCATACTAAGGAGAAGAAGCGTCAGTTCGTCGTTGAAACAGTCCGAAATGCTACCTGCAGTGTAGAAAATAAATCTACCTAGCCATGAAAGAAAAAATTGAAACGCACAAGCATAATATGTCAAATAGTGGCATGTGTTCAAACCTAACTTGCAAAATTTGAGTTAATTTTGGTAACTGGTTTGCAATTTATAAAGCGAATTTTGGGGCAAAATGAGTAACTTAAGATTAGTATCGGGGTATCATAAAATGTCTAACAATTCCTGAGAGAGTGGTTGCCGCCTATGGGGACGATGCACCACCATATTACACACTAAAATTTTGGTCGAATCCATAGAAAATGATCTCAGAGGTAGAAGGCCCAAAACAGCAACAAATGATGAAATCACTCAAAAATTTGAAGCCATGGTTTCTTGAAAATCATCGTGTGGAGGTCTCTACCATTAGTATGACATTCAATATATCGGAAACCAGCGCAATAACCATCTTGCAGCACAATTTTAACATGAGCAAGGAGGCAGCCAGCTGGGTTCCACGACTGCTGACACCTGAACAAAAATTGCGCAGGCTGGAAATTTCAGAAAGTGTTTTCGAAACGTTGACCAACGATTGTGACTTATTGTTACAAGTTGTGATGGGCGACGACACTTGGGTACAACGGAATCCAAGCAGTGGGTTCATAAAGAGTCTCCATCCCCAAAACGACACGGACACAAATCTACTGGATCATTGATGGCAACATTTTTTGAGACATTAGGGGCATCCTTCTGATTGAGTATATGCCAAAAGGGACAACAATTCGTGTGGACAGAAGATACCCGAGATTTCCAATAGAGAAGTTTATGCTGCATGACGATGCGACCGGGCATAAAGCTACAAAAATTAGACCAAATGGACAGATATGCAGCTTCGTTGAGATAGACTTTTCGTCCTATAGATGTTGGCTCCGTCCGACTTTTGTCTCTTTAGGTTACTAAAGAAAAACTTCGAGGATTCAGATGATGGCCTAAAAGCATCCGACTATGACTTCTTTTAGAGTCAAGAGGAAACATTTTTTTTATAAGGAGGAGAAACGACTCAAGTGCATTGATGTAGAGGGGAGATTATATTGAAAAATCGTACGTATTTTGCTCCATCAATAGGTAGATTTCTTTTCTGGTATTTTGATTTCTGGACAATATGTTTTTTGCACAGGGCATCCATCCAACAACTTTCTATAATTCATGAGTGTGCAGTGCCGTCATAAGTAGGTATACACGGATCATGGGCGGAGTTTGCGGGGGCACACTTATTACAAGTGTCCCAATATGAACAATTAAGCTTAACCTGCAGTAGTATAGCGATACAACATGGCGGGTAATTCCCCCATATCGTCCTTAACTCTGCCTATGACAGTGCTCCAAAAAGTTACGATTTGGCATGATTTCTTAAAAACCATGGTGAAAATATTGATAATATTAATAAAGTAATCTTCCACATCATCACGAAGTTTAGCTTGACGGCTACTTTTCCACTTAACGATAATATGAACGAAACAACTAAAAGTTTACAAAACGCAACAAAACAATCACAAAACAGTTCTGAAATTATACTATTTGCAAGCATAGGAAGCCAGAAAGAAAATAGTAACATTAGAAACATTAACGACTGAGCCAGAATTAGGAAATATCAAAACAATAACTCAAGCATTGAGAGATGTTTGCCTCTGTAACAGTTGTTTTCAAAACGATTTTCAAAGGCAGGTGAGCTTATTTGCCCGACGTACTGAGTGAATGTCAGTAAAAGATCTTTGATACAATGAACTACGTTGAAGAGGAATATAGAACTGGTCATCATGGGGTAACCTTCTTGTACTTAGATTTTTACGAGGAACTAAGGTACTTGATAGGTACACAGGTCTCTTGGTGATGATCATTTTGTGTATAAACTAACATTAAAAAATCAAGCTTCAGACACCCCAACTCACAAATCTTAGATGTAACCCGGCTGTGCCTACAAAGACCGAAAACGAAACGACAGCAACAGTTTCGAATTTTCTGCAACCTGGTTCAGGCATAACCAAACTAACTCTCTTCTAATATCTTTCGACTCTTGAAATTGAGGATATAAACATTGGAATATGTGAGACTCAAGCTTGCATGTGTTGTTTTCAATGTATTACTGACGTGGAGATGAAATCTAAGATTTGCGCCTAAAATGACACTTACGGTGGATTTCAAAAAGGATGTCAAATCAACAGTCCGTCATTCTCCACCTATAGGATGACAGTCCGTCAAATACAACGAATGAGCTTCAAGTTCCATTTAACAAATTTTAGCAACCAATAGCTATGAAATGTTGTAAACAAAATACTGTCAAAGTATGAGATGACAGCTTGTCATTGAAACATCACCAGCTTATCGAATATTAAGAAATTACATATAATTCAGTCAAAATTTAAAGTAATGTTTGATTTTTGAATTATATTCATGTTTTAATTACAATAGTTGATTTTTTATTCATGTTTATATTACTTGCTTATATTGATATGCGATTTTACTGATTCAACATCACCTACTGGGTGTTTTTTCCTATAAACCTCTTGCAGATAGCCATTAGGCACCTACTTGATGACAGGTTCTACCAAAAGTTCATAGATATTGGTCGTTTCCAAACATTCATTCATTTACTTGCCGTTCATGAGATCCATTATGGCACCTGAGATTGATATTCCCACAAAACCATTCAGGCTTTTTGATATCCATAAAGTTGAATATTTTTCGTTCTTCAGGAACTGAACAAACATCCACACTATATTCACAGCAATTAAGAAATTCCCAAATATATGTCTTAAAGCTACCAGCAAACCTAAAACCTGCAAAAAACTACAAATTTGCCATATTTTTCTTTTTTCGCGAGCACACATTCTAGGTTATTTATATTAGATATTATTTGAATACAGCTGATTATTGCATTTGAAAACTCCCCGAGTGACACATGTGTCGGACCTGTCAACCCTTAGTCCCAGTCACAAAACATATACTCTGAAGAAGGTTTAATTCCATGCTATTCAATGACAACACGGTGACTTGTGTGGTTGTCAACGGCCATTTTCTGAAGGTGCGACATGATTGCCAGATTGTGCATTAATATCCCGTTTCACCCCCCTAGTCCCAGTGGAGTAAGTTCCGCCAACTCTTGAAATATACTCTACTATGATTTATAAGACTATTCGTGGAATTTTTCCCAAAATCGTTGCACAACAAATGCAAATGAAAATTTAAAATTATTTCCATGACGCCGCAAAATAGCTCCGTCGATACCTCGGGTTATACATCTTGGCAGTAGGGATGTTCGATCCGATCCTATATTTAGAAGTATCAATACATTTCACGAGTATCGTCATCTTTCCATCCGGACTGTGTCAGAAAGAATGACTAACTTCAGATTACTTTTCTTCTTTGTTTCCTTCCGCTGGATATCGATAATTTTATTCCAATATTTTTGAGTATCGATACTTCCTAAAACAAGAATGGATACATAACGATACTTTTCCTGGATCTAAACATCCCTAATCTTGACAGCTTGTCGTTCTTGTCAACTGGGCTGCAGGGTGCGGTGTTGCCTTTACTATCTTACATTTTGCTAAAATCTTATGACAAATAAAGGCTTCAAATGAAATATTGACGAAAATGAACGAATATGCATAGAATTTAGAATATAAATTCATATTGCAAATTCCAGATTGTCTATGCATGAACTTGAACCGGATGTTTCGGTATTTTGCCGAAAAGAGAATGTTTACCGATAACATCATTCTCCACGATTTTTCAAAATAATTTTAATATTTCTATACTTACCGAAAAAGAGCTGAAACCAAAAATAAACCTAAAAGTTAATTTTATGTAGTCTTCATAGTTTTATGCCCCATATCAATCATACATATGCATATACACTAAGGCCGTCGGGCACATGAGAGGGGTAGATTTGGGTTGCCTATGATTACGAACGCACATCCTCATCCCTTACCCTACTTGCCCTGACTTGATTTTTGTGCATACAGAAGGTACAGACTGGTAGATTACCGTCATTACCTCATCACCGGACAAGCAATAAACAAACCGAAACCTGCCTGTTTTCAAAATAAATATTTAATTAAAATGAGAGGTGAGTTCATGAGTTCAAGGGTAAAACAGAAAAATATATACAATACTACAAGCAAGAATCGAAAAAGGAGTTTCCAGAATGGTTGCAAAATACTTTGAAAGAACGACCAGTATGCACATTGTAGAAGTTGTAATATAGAACTATGCCCTCAAAAAACATATTGTGTGCACGCCCAATACAATAACAGACGTTTTTCATGACTCAAAGGTGCTACCACTGATCTTGGGACGGCATTTACGTTATACCGAATTCAACGACACTATTTGCCGATTCCGTTTTTTTGCCGGCTCGGCAACACTGCAGATGTGCAGTTCACTTTAATTGAGCGCAATTGATATCACAGACGTGTTATAATAATAGAAATAAGCAAATAAAACAATGTTTGGAGATATGTTTTCATAAATTGGTATTTTTGATTCTGACTCATAATATCTAGACGATGAATAATAGGTGGATGCGGATACTTTTACAAATATCGTTGTTTTAGGACCCAGAAATGCAGAATGTGCTGTTTGTTTACATTTGGTGTGGATTTCTAGATCATAAATTGGCAAAAATCGTTTTTGATGTAACTAAAGTGATGAACCTGTTGGAATATGTTTTATATCCTTTTTTTTGCAAAATAGCAAAAATCCGTACATTTCTACAGGTACGTATTTTATACAACACCCTGTACGTGATATACAGACCAGACTAGATTGCCATACATGAACAGTCGTCAAGAACAGTGAAAACATCCTACCAAATATAATAGCTAGAAAATCGACCTATTATTTTCCGCATTCCCATTGGTCCCACTTAAATAACTAGCCGTCTTCTGTGAAACTGGAAATTCTATGCAAGTTATTCTAACTCTAAAGCACAAAGACATAATATTACATCTATAATGTACCCTTATTTATAAGGCAACCATTTTCACGACTTTATTCAACATTTCAATAGAAATCACTGATATTCAGGGACCTTTGACAGCTTCTGTCATATTGCATTTCAATAAGCTATTTTCCCATTGGTCCAAGGGACCGTCAAATATTGGTGAAATTGGGCTTTAAACTTTCTTCTTGTGTGACCAGTGGCATATTGACGAAAAGGAAGGACGGAAAGTAAAAATATCATCTCTTGTAGGAAGCAATAAAAAGTGCGGAGCCCCTTCAGATGAATCAGCCATTCTGCAAATTCCATGCTCATAAAAAAGTTCAGACAAATTGTCGGCATAAAGTCCGGAGTTCAAAAGTTTTGCCACCAGTGACGCTTCTTCTCTCTAGTGTGTATTCTGTTGCGGTATGGGCATGAAGGCTTAATGAAGCCATCCAGTTTCGCAAAAGCTGACCAAAAGCAGAACGCTTTGTGTGACGGAGTCGTTCCGAGCGAGTCTATTTCAGAGACAGTCCGGCACTAACAATTCGCTTATATGGCGTCCATCGGCTGTTAAACGTCTTTGATGTGCGATAAAATGTCGATGATTTGCTGCCGTCTGCGATGCCCTTTCCGAGGTAATTACCAACTCGCCGATGGAAATTAATAGAAATAGTTTTTGCGGCGCTCTGGAATTACCTCAACGTGAAAATGCTGGTTTGCTCATGAACGTAGTCGCTCCAGTGACGTTCAAAAACATTCGAATAGTGGACGCATAGGATCGATTTCACGCGAAACATCCTGTCGATAATTGCCCAAGCTAGGACAGCACATGTGGGGTCAACTGATTCTTAGCAACATGTAGTAACATAAGAAGTTTGGCAACGATGTTTGTGTTGGATTCCACGACTGTTACCACCGCCATTATCGGCAGGATCGGCAACGTCGCTGATCATGACTGTCACTATTGACCGCCAACCATCTTGTTACTTGTCTGTCAGCGTTGTACAGGGTCTAAACGTTATGGTAGTTATTATTGAAATGGGTAATAGGGGGGGTCAAAACAAGTCAAAAAGTTCATATGACCTATGGTCCAATAGTCAATAGAATTTATTCTAAATGGCTTTATGGTTTACAACTTTAAGTGCTTTATATCGACCACAATCACCACAATCTTACTAATTTTTATAATCTAATCTAAAACGTTTTTAAATTGGTAATTAACAAATAAATGGCATTAAGTTTTTCAAAGTTGAGCCAAAAATTGTAGTCAGTAAGTAAGTTTCAATAAATTAATTTTTTTAAACACAATGACAACAGCGCGTCGGTCTTTCATCACTCTTATCGATCGCAAACAATAACAGTGGTTAGTTATCGTTTTGCATAGATAATTTGCTTTGTCGTTTTGTCGACCAGAGCATCGGGCGTGTTGTTTTGTTTTTGTTCGCGTACGTCGTCGTGTTTGTTTACAATGTTCTCGAATCAAGAGTTTGCCGACATGCTGTTAGTTTACGGTAAAGCTCGTCAGAATTCAAATCTTGCAGCTCAAATTTATCGCGACAGATTTCGCCAACGGGTACAACCAGACAGAAGGACATTTGTGCAAGTGTACCCAAAGACTTCGAGATACAGGAAGTGTTCAGCCCACTAATATTCGCACTCGTGAAAGACAGGTTACTGTAGAGCGGGAGTAACAAATTTTAAATATCGAGGAATTAAATGCAGATATCAGCACACGGGAATTAGGCCGCCGCGTAGGACTATCGCATACCATAGTCCATAGAATCCTACGGGAAAATTTGCTTTATTCCTACCATGTACCGCGAGTGCAGGTCTTGTTATCAGAAGACTATCCTCGCAGACTAATATTCTGTCAGTGGTTTTTCCACAAAAACATTGAAAATCGGGATTTTTTTAAAAACATTCTAGCGACGCACGAATGTACTTTTACGCGAGACGGATATTAAATTTCCATAATACTCACATGTGGGCCCAAGAAAATCCTCATACCATTCGTGGTCATTTCCAACAACGTTTTAAAATAAATTTTTAGGCGGGTATTCTTGAGGATCAGGTAATTGGCCCTTTCGAGTTACCCCCAAAGTTGTCAGGAGAAGGATACCTTAGCTTTATAGCCAATAACCTACCAGAACCTTTGGAACAGACCTTAGACAACATGCCATTACAACGGAGACAGAATTTGTGGTTTCTTCATGACGGGGCACCACCACACATTTTTAGAGGCGTCATTCAGTATTTGAATGAACATTATCCAAATCGCTGGATCAGTCGAAATGCTCCTGATCCTCGAAAATGGCCAGCACGATCTCCTGACCTCAATCCGATGTATTTCTGGTATTGGGGAGAACTTAAAGGGGTGGTTTATGGGGCTGGTCCAATAACAACTGAAGCACATCTTCGCGAAAAAAAATTTAATGCGGCTAAAATAATAAATGGACAACTTCGAGGACCTAAAGTAAGAAGAAACTGGGCTCGTCGTAATGAAGCTTGTGTGGAAAGTTTAGGAAGACGCATTGAACGCCTTCAAATACAAAAAAAGTGCAGTGTGGGTTTTAAAAATAAAAACAATGTGTGTATCAAAATTGTGTTCCCTATTTATAAGTGGATTTTTTTAATACGTTTAATAAACTTTCACACACCAGGTGAAGCGCTGAGACAGTTAGTGGTAATTTCGTTTTTTTTTTAATTGTTTTGCATTTTACGAGTACATTATCAAATAATGAAATAATACCTAAGAACGAAAGATAACAAACTCCATTTTTATTTACACTGCGTTCCGTCGTAATTTGCATCTGGCATTGCGGAGTTATCAGATTTTATTTTACTTTAAAGTCGCTTTTCTCTAAAAAAATGCCATTTTGTCCCCCATGTTATATGAAACTTTTTGCTTCTTTTAATCCCTCTCTAACACCCATTTAAATAATGTCTATCATAACGTTTACACCCTGTAGTTTATTCTTCTGAAGATTTCAAATGAAAAACGAAAAAAATAAAGCTACGAAGTTCAGGTAAGCTGTGATGATGTATTGCTCTATTCTGACTTCTGGACGTTTTTCCTATAATATACATATTTACCATAAGCAGGTCGTGGAAGGTGGAAGGGTTCTGGAGCCAAGACTCAAATTATTACCCTTCATTACGATTATTTTTTCAGAAAAAGCTCTTCAATAACTGATCAAAAACAGCTTCACGAAGAAATGCCAATGCCAATGCCAATGCCAAATAGCAAAATTTTAGCGACATTGATCAATAAATTTATTCGGTTAGATTCATAATTGACCTATTAAAAAATTACAAACAGCAAAGTTTACTGATTTGATTTAGTTGTTCAGTTCTTTAATAGTTCAAGGTTAAAACCATAATCCAATTTCCTCATTTGCACATTTCAAAATCTGTTATTATTTACATTATTAACTAAATGCTTTTTCCAAAGCGATAGAATCTTTGTTATATGTAACAATATATATTCTAACAAACTAAATTATCTAGAATAGAGAAAAATGTACTTTTCATCCCTTTTCAGCCCGAGAATAATGAAAAATCAAAGATATCTATGTGAGTGTGAAAAATAATAATCAATGACAGCGATAGTAGTGACAAGTGATAGATAGATAGCTACCGTAACGTCGGATTGTATCGAAATAAATACTGCGACAAACGTTCATCCAACAAAGAAACGTGTGTGCAAAAGTAATACGTGTTGCTTGTTTAATTGTGCTAAGCGTTAGTTTATTGTATGTTGTATGTACTGATCCACACTTTGTCCAATTTGTTGCGATCCATCTACCACTGGAGGCAATAGAAGTACGGCTGGGCTAAATCGTTTCTTGCAGTGATTCGATGACATGCTTTCGATTCCGATGTCCGAACCGATACCTTCGGTTCGTTTACTATTGATTCCAATTCCGAAACATACCATCGGTGTTAAGGAGGACTACAAGGCACAGCCCTGTAGTGTGAACCAATTATTTCTCGATTCTGATGGTTTCGATCCCTGATCCCTAACTTGATAGTCTCGATTCCAGCATATACAAAAGTATACTAGGTTGATTTTTTACAAATTGTTTAAAAAGTATGTTTCTCATTGGATTCGGTACTTGCTTGTAATTTCACAGTTTCCAATTGAATACCGATAACTCTTCTAATATTCTTGGTTGCTCGTCAGAGCGGTCCGGTGGAGCTTTGCCATGGGAAAGGAATGTAGCGGCTTACGGGTTGCTTACCCAGAATACGTATCTATCTTTAATAAAGCATTTTTACTAACAAAATGGCATCAAGTATTTATTTATTTATTTATATACAGTTTGGGGTGTTAATAGGTAAACCCAACACACACCCTCAGTGAACTAAAACTAAACTTACATAAAATATCGTATACATATATTACATTATTGAATACTTCAATATTAATATGTACTTTTATCTTCCGATATTGTTGTAACAACATAAACTGAGTGAGTAGTTCTAATTATAAGCAATAAGCTATCAATTTAACCTTTTTAATAAAATAAGTATACATAATTTAACATTTACTTACGTTTAATTAAAACTGAAATCAAAACTAAGTTGAAATTATACCAGAAATGATACTGGAGGTGGTAACTTGAGTTATGTAAAAAAATAAAACATTTCTATTTTAGTCTGCCATAGAGCTGTAATACTCATACTTTAAAGCCTTTTTCAGGAAGGTCAAGCTAATTTTAAATAAATCTATATTACAGAGAAATTATTATGATTTTTTTGGGCCCTGACCAAAGGGGAATTAAGCCCAAGATTAGTTCTACGGAATGGTATTCTAAACAGATGATAGGTTCTAAACGTTCTATCAGGAGTGTTAAAGTTCAAGTTTGCCAAAAGATCCGGACAGTCAGTGAGGCCATTCAACAATTTATGAACACAGCAAATGTCAGAAATCGTTCTTCTATCTTTTAAGGAAATCATATTGAACTGTTTCATAATTTGCGTATAATGATGATCTGTAACAGGTTGGTGAGTTTTATGTGCTAACGTCTTCAAAAATGTGTGTTGAATTCTTTCTATCATGGCTATATGTACATTGTAAGACGGATTCCATATTACTGATGCAAACATCAATTTGTTGTGTATATAAGCGTAGTACAATGAAAGAAGCGTTTTTGGGTTCGTAAATTCTCTGCATGTGTTTATGAACCTTAGTGTTCTATTTGCATCATTTACGATGTGCTCTACGTGAGTGATGAATGAGAGTTTCTCATCAATGTATACCCCTAGGTCTTTTACTACATGAAGCTTTTCCAGTTCTGCCGTCCCTATCTTATATCTGAAATCTATAGTGTTCGCTATGTTTCTAGTAAGCCTCATGTAATGACATTTTGTTAAATTCAGGGAGATACTGTTTTCAGTGCAATACTTTTGTAGAGTTTCCAAATCGCTTTGAAGTTTTACACCGTCATTTACATTTCTAGCTATAGTAAATATCTTTAGATTATCAGCATATAACAAATATTTACTGAAATGAAAAACAGAAGTAAGGTTGTTCATGTATATGTTAAATAACAATGGTCCTAAGTGACTACCTTGTGGTACGCCTGAAGTTACTAAGAATGTCTCCGAACGTTACCCATTGATAGTCACCACTTGTTTACGATTACTTATATACGATGATAGCCACTGCCCTAATGGACCATCTACACCCACCTCAGCAAGTCTCTCCATCAAGATAGAATGATCAATCTTGTCGAAAGCCTTACTGAAGTCGGTATAAATAACATCCACCTGCAGTTTCTTATCTATTGCGTGAGAGGCATATTCTATAAAACTCATCAAATTCGTCTCTACAGATCTTTTAGGGAAAAATCCATGCTGGTGTTCCGTAATGATATTTTTTGTAATGTTTAAGATAGCATCATAAATCAGCTTTTCAAAAATTTTTGAGAAAATACAAAGTTTAGTGATAGGTCGATAATTTTCCACAAGATGTCTATCGCCTCCTTTATGAGTAGGCAATATTTCACCTTCTCTCCATCTGGTTGGAAAGACTCTTTGAGTTAATGATAGTTTGAAAATTAGGTGAAGTGGTAAACATAAGCTAGCGGAACAGTTTTTATAAATACAGGAGGTATGCCGTCAGGGCCTACTGATTTTTAATTTCTAAGGACACTATTTGTTGATCTATTTTTTCAATGGATATTAAGGTAACATCAATAGGACTAGCATCCCTGTTTAAATAAAAATGTTTAGATTTAACATATACACTTGCAAAGAAATCAGCAAAGGCATTGCACATCCCACTTCCGGTTTTAACTTCATAGTTTGAATGATTTATAGAACTAGGTATAGAGACATGACATTTTTTCTTACTTGAAACGTATTTCCAAAAGTGTCGGCTGTCGTTCAATATATTGTTTTCCATCATTGTTATGTATTCATCCAGGTTTTCCTTAATTAAGATTTTTGATTTTTCTCTAAGGTCACAGAATATCTGATATGAGTATGGATCATTAAAACGTTTGTATAGCCTATGATACTTATTTTTTCTCTTAACTGTTTGTATTGTTTCAAGTTTAAAGTATTTGCGGTATTTTCCTCGAATTTTATATGTTGGTGTAAATTTGTGAATAGTTTCATTGAGTATGTTATAGAATATGGCTACAGCTTCATCTACAGATTTGGTACTAAATAAATTTTCCCATTCTATGTCTAAAAGAGTATTATTTATGGAAGTATAGTCAGCTTTATTAAAGTTGTAAAGGCATCGGCTCTGGTGCATTAATGGCTTAAGTAAAACATGCTTAAAACAAAATGTAATAGCAGGATGGTGATTATCCTCAGGAACCAATATATCAACCGAATTCGAAATATTATATATTGAACATTCGTTACTAAGTATCAAGTCTAATAAACGGTTATTTGAATTGTAAATTTTATTAAATTGCATTAACTGTAGATACGACATTATGTCAAGTAAGGCACTCGTTTTCTCTTCAACATTAAGTGGCTCCATGTATGTTGACTCTACACTTCGCTCGCATCGCCATAATCAGTTCGTAAAGCATAATTGCCATGTTTTCGTCTGTTGTCCTAGAGGCCAAGCCTAGCTGACGAGTTACCAAAAAACTTGTAACAGCTATCCGTAGTTGGCTATCTTGGTTGGGCGGACGAAAGCAGCATGATTAAATTAGTCCCTCTAAGAAAAAAGTTAATTACGAACATGTATAACAGAGAAATTGAACGAATCAAGTCCGTCAAACAGGTCCGTACAACTAGTCCATAACATTATTAACCTACCCTACCGTTAGTACCGTTCATCTGACAACGTCGCGTCACCACTCCCCGAGCTCCTTAATATCTGGAAGCATGATGAGTATCAGCCTACGGAGCGCCAGTGGTGCAGGACGCAGTTGAACACCGGCACGCCACCCGCGTCCGTTAGTCGGCAGACGCAGGCAATGCTTGTCGAAAACACTTTTCTATCATTCTAAGTTTTAAGGGCAAATGTTAGGGTCAATCTACGAGGGGGTACCCAAAAAAAAACGGAATTATTTTTTAAACGCTATTTATTTTCAACTTTTTCACAAAGTAACCTTATCTTCTTCAAAATACTGTCCACTACAACTAATGCACTTGTTCCACTGGTGCTTCCACTACTCGAAACATTTTGAAGTCTTCCTTAGAAATGTCTAGCAAAATTTCATAGCTGCACGTTGCTCACTGAAGCTTGCCATCGTTAAAAACGGAACAAGCACGAAACAACTCTAGCAAAAAACTGACTAGAGAGGAACGAAACAAGCCAGATCGACAACTCAGGTGGAACTGAACTGGTAATGAGTTGCGGTGTACGCCTCTAGGGGCGGAAATGTGTACTACACAAGCTCCGCCCACTGATATTCCGACTATTTTTGGGTACCTCCTCGCATAATGTGTGAAATATGTCTAATGGGTGCATAAAATTACCGGGGCTGGAAGTGTCTTAATATACTGGCTTCAAAATATTGGGATATACCCTCCCCTACCCCCAAATTTTTCAAAAATGTTCAAAATCCTCTATATAATGTTCGAGCGATTTTTTTTTCGTTTCAGTCTTCTTGTTGCCGCCACTGGTCGATTTTCAAAAACTTTTACGTCCTTGGCATAGTAGTAATCTTGTGTGGAAATTTCATCAAAATCTGACGGTATTTCTCAAGTTATATGAGGACTAAGGCAAAGGACAGACGACGGAAATGAATGATATAGTTTTTCGTGATGTACCTCATATAACATCCGAAAAACACAATATCCCATTTCGAAATTTTTCGTGACTGCAATACTTTCCCACCAGTAAGCGCGGGAAGTAAAAAGCATGTATGTAAAAAAATGGCTCAAGTTAACCGATTCAATTATAATGTAACCAAAAACCAAGATATGTTATCAATACTTATAATAATACAAGGGTATGCCTAAGGTAATATAATCTCTTACTCTGTTGCTAATTGCATTATTACTGTAAGCGGTGAAATAAGTGCATAATTAGTAACCATTGTTAAGTAACAATGTATAGTAAAAAATTAGCAGCATGCGATATGGTTCATGCGCATATGTGATAGGTGTGCTATTTTTAGATGAGATACGGTTACCATATATGACTAATGAGATTCTCACATAGAAACAACAGCCAACAAGGCCTTCAAATAAATTACTATGAAAATATAGGAATTCTAGTTTTTAGTTTAAAGAATTATTTACATAGCTTCTTATTAATGAAGTAGATATGCACATTTCACATATCGCGCTCTATTAGGAATTTTATACGGCTTGTAGACCATATCTTCCTTGTAATTCATTAAAAATCCTCATATTATCTTGAACGGATCTGAAGTTTATGATTTGATGATGATATAATTAGAATATTAGATTGTTTATACAGCTTTGAATTTATGTCAGTCGTGACACTAAACATGCATTTAGCACAATATCTCTAAAACGGGGTGGATCTGATTCTTCCAACTCCGGCTTCAAATCATTTGCGTTATAGGCAGCCTTTAGTCAAAGAACGTTTTTTGTTAACAGTTTCTGCTCAAACGCACCGTCACGGACTGACATTTTCAAACCATAATGTGTCTATTTTGAGCTGACAGCGGTCCCTTGAGCGAACTACATACCTACATATACTAAGTGACATATAAATCCGAACACCCAGTTTAAATGGTTTTATTTTAATAAAATTTTGTATAAGTACTTAATGAAGCATAATAAGTAAATGATAAAAATTTCCCTACTGCTTTAAAGCCCTTTGACCTTTAATAATGTGTGGATGCACCCTGATGTGCTACGCATTCTCCAACGCGCCTAGGCATGCTTCTGATCAGGTGGTCAATGTCCTCCTGTGGTATCTCATTCCAAACAACCACCAACTCCTCTCGAAGTGCTTCTAGAGTCTGAGGAGGACGTTGCAAATTGAGCAATCTCCTACCCATCATATCCCACACGTGCTCAATTGGGGATAAGTCGGGAGATCTTGGTGGCCATGGTAACAATGTGACATCATTATGTTGAAAGAAGTCTATTGTGACTCTTGCAACATGTGGTCGGGCATTATCTTGTTGGAAAGTTGGATCTGCCAGGGTGTCAAGATAGGGTAAAAGATGGGATTCTAGAACTTCGTGGATATAACGCTGCGCGTTCATGTTACCTCTGATGAAGATTAAAGGTGACCTGGAACCATAAGCTATAGCACCCCAAACCATAACTCCAACAGTGTGATGAACATGTCTTTCAACAAAAAACTGTGGATTCCTCCTTTCACCACGTCGCCTTCTAACCCTGGCACGACCATCGTGCATGCCTAAACAAAATCGAGACTCGTCACTAAAGACAATACTGTTTCATTCCTCATCCCAGAG
The DNA here is from genome assembly GCA_963669975.1 of Acanthoscelides obtectus. Taxonomy (NCBI): domain Eukaryota; kingdom Metazoa; phylum Arthropoda; class Insecta; order Coleoptera; family Chrysomelidae; genus Acanthoscelides; species Acanthoscelides obtectus. The sequence goes on from CAVLJG010000001.1 coordinate 24,988,857, forward strand.
TGACCGTTGTCTGCACCACTCAAGGCGATTACGTCGGTGTTCTCGAGTTAAAGGGAGGACCCAGTGTGGCCGGTATGAAAACAAGCCAAAACTTCTCATTCGTCGGTAAACACTTCGCATGCCAATAGATCTTCTGTGTTCTGCAAACCATTCATTTGCAATGGACCTGGTAGTGGAGAAACGGTCACTTAAGGCCAATAATCTTAGGCGGCGATCTTCACGGTCTGTTGTTCTACGGCGGCGTCCAGTGCCCCTTGCTCTTTGCGTACGGCCTTCTCGAAGCCATGCCTGACAACACCTAACCACAGTAAGATAAATACATTCACCAACTTTTATTAAAATAAAACCATTTAAACTGGGTGTTCGGATTTATATGTCACTTAGTATATTTGGAAAATATTTGTAACTTAGATGAGATACATGTGAAGCCATATAAGTTATACCTGAACGTTGACTTACTGGCTCTCAATCTGGAGATAAGTAGGAACACTAGATTGATACTGCTATGCATCTTTCTGCGATTGGCACCGACTACCCCTCTTAAAATGTTATGAACTAGATCCAGGATGTTTGGATATTTCAATTACACAAACATTGAGTTAATTTTGCATTCCAGAACAATTAACTAACATTAGATAGATACGCTTATAACATATTCTCAAGACAAGGTATATATATACTCACAAAGCAGCAGAGTAGGCGTATCGACTACACGATCTCGCCATTGTACTATGCCTCTGTCACATAAAAAATGTATTTGCAATTAAGTAAAAATGCTATGACTTATGCAACAAACATGGCTAAGACCGGTGCAGAACGTTAAAAGACTAACAACATTTCGCGAGATTCCCAGAAACATTTCAGACTGCGTTTTGTTTTAACCACTTACAAAATATCCGAAATACCTACATATGTCCTCTTTGTGTTTCTGTTGTCTTCCGATGATATAACCACAATTGAGATAAGCAATAACCGTCACAGGTGCCAGCTTTCAGTCCGTAACTTTTTTTGGTCAATCCGTGATATACACGTCTCTTGCCGATAACTAGTTTTTAATTGAATATAGAAAGTTCCTGTTTGTATCATTTCACAGAAGTTCAGTTTTCCCTTCTATTAACGGAATGATGTAAGTGATCACAACAGTAAAATTTTCCGTGTTTACACTAAGATATCTAATTAAATTACTTACTGATTCCTCAAAACTAGACGAGAAAATGTGCTAAATTCATCACAAAGTTATTGCTGTACCTCTTTCCACTTTTAGCTAGTATGACAGAAAATGTCTAAAAACATCGCGTGATTTTCGGTCCGAAACGAGTGAAACTGCTTTGTAGACTAGGAAATGCCGTTATTCGAACCCCAGCCTCGTATGACCCAATATGATCGAAATCCCTAATGGCACTCCAATCTTTTGGGCTCCTCGTCACTTGAGTATCAAATTAAGCAGTCTTGAGAAAAAATTCTTTACAAATATCAAAATTCTGAGCAGTGACTGTTCCACATACGCCTGACCTCCACGATGTAGCCTGAATTATAGCGATTGCCGTAGCAGTTTCATAAAAATCCCCCGTTGATAGGGATATTGAAACATTCTACCTTCTGGGCAGACAGCAACACTGCTCCCCACTGCGAGTGATTGGTTGTTTTGGTATCATTTACATACGTGAGGATACGACTGTTAAGAAGGCATTATTTACCTGTCATTGATGGGGGCTCTACGGGCAGGCCCGATTGCTACTTTATGGTGGACTACATCGTCGCTTAGAAAGGGAGAGACGGTATATATGACTCATATTGCAATTGTATTCTTTTGGCTATTCGGGCAAGCAGGCAAGGAAATTGGAAATTTCAAGTAGGTCTTAAATAGTTAATATTTGTTCTGTTAGACCAAAAAAAATTAAGACTATATTTTTTCAGATGTTAAAGACCGTACAACTTTAATTTAAAAATATATTTTTCTTAGGTAGGAAAAAAGCGGTCCGCCATACCATTTGTAAACAGTATCTGACAGCAAAATACAATTTTAGATAAAATTATTCAAACGTTATGACTCATGATCCTAGTTTTGAATGACTTCTGAAAAGGGAGATTATGTCAGTATTACTTATTCTTTCTTTTTATGTCCATCATATTATATCAGATGCACTGTACTTAGAAGCATTGATGTTCCTCAGCTCAGCAGAGCAGAAATCTGGTTTGTAGGCAAAAAACTACAAACCATCAATGTGTCAAATTTCGGCAAATTTCTGCTGTGTCAAATTTCGACAAATTTGTGCTTTCTGCTTTTACGAATCCAACTTCCGTGATTATTATTTTCAATAAAACGAGAAAACGGCAACTTTTTACGTCGATTAGGATTTTTTTTTAAATATTTAAAGGAGACAACGTTAACCCAAGAGTGACATACGGATGACCTTTCATTGTTTACAATTTGTATGACGTCACATCATGGCTGATGGCGTTTTCACCGTTTCGTATTAAAAATAAAAAAATTAATGTAATTGGAAATATATATCCATCTCGCACTTTTAAAAATTGAAATCGATTTATTTCCTTTTCCTAAGGTAAATACTGTGAGAAATATTCATTTATTCTATGAAATTAGATAGGAGTCGAGTAGCCAGTTAAGTTCATTTTGGAGACTTCCTGATTTAATAAACTGTCCATCGCGATTTTCTAAAAAATAACTAATGAATACTACAAGAATTATCTTTGTATTTGCACGGAAAAATGTTCTGATCCGAATTTTTGCATAATCTTGTTCAAAAATGACCCCTTTGAACGATATTGTTTTTTTTTTCTATCCGGATAAGCAAAATCCATCACTTATATCTTGAGAACTATCAACCATAGAAAAAAGTTCATAAGAACCTTTTTGTTCAGTACGGGAAAAAACAAATTTAGGAGTTTGTTTAAAAACAATTTTGGACGCAATTTCTGACTTGTCAAGATGCAGATTCATTAAAACGTGCCCTTTTTAAATAAGATTTAACAAAAAAAACAGAATCCAAGCTGATGCAAAAAAACTTCCTGGGCTATGAACCACACTTTGTGAACTAAGAAGTTTACTTTTGATGTCCATACGAAAATATTGATATTCAAATATGTAGTCTTGTTAAGATCTTTGTATGTACAAGTAATTTTGTACCACCCGGTCTATTTTCGAGCATTTGCGAGTTCAAATACAAATACTGTATAGGACAGGTGAGCAAATTAAAGTTTGACGCGATTATTGTACAAAGGACCATGCACAAACCATATGTAAAATGAGCCTTAATCGATTTGTCTAAAAATTAAGCATGTTATATTCCTAGCCTTTCTGCACAAAAGTTCTCATGGGACCAAAGCATCTCCGTGACCAGTTTCTGAGAAATATGGTGATGAGTTTGACCAATTTGAAAAAATCGTGAATGTGCCGATTGTAGTGTTCAAACCAAAAACCCGGAGAATTGGTGTACTGAAGAAAATATTCCATGAAACAGCTAGCAAAGGCGTTAAGATCATAGTCAATTTAATGGAAAGTTATTCTGTCTTATTTCTATAGACATTATATAATGGATAAAGGATAACTGCTCAGCTTTGACTAGTTGACCTATCTGAAACCAAGCCTGGCCCATACTGATGAGTTGCCAAAAAGCACGAAACAACTATCCGTGGTTGGTCACCTGTGGATATAGATACATTAAGCCAAGCTACTTTTCAATAGGATAGTTCGTTTCCCAAGCGCACAGAAATGACGTGGTTGTTTCCTTGTCTTTGATTATGACATTTACATGGTGAAGTCAAGGTCATCTTTATTTAGAAGGTGAAAATGAAAGCTCACAAGTGTGAACATTGCTTTAAGTTGTTAACTTATCTATCTCCATTACACTGACCCATAAGTGAAAACACTTGTGTTAAATGGACTAATTTACTGATGTTTCAGCTGCCTCGGCAGCCTTGTCCAAAGATTTAATCGTATGTGTCTTCAAGACGACATAATTCATTTGTTTTAGCCACCGATGTTGGCTATTAGGCAATCGTCGACTACAAGTGTTGTTTTTGCATTATTCATGAATCCCAAACGGGATTAATAGTACTTCGACACCTCAAGGACACGACGTTGTTGTTGATAGTATCAACACAAGGAATTAACTCACGTTTCAGAAGCCCAATAAAGTATTGACTATGGATATATTAGCGACAAGCTTACGAAAATAATGAGGATTTACCTGACGATCATGCAATAATTAATGGGCAATATTGTAGAGCTAAATCTGGCGTCAGAACTCTATATAGGCACATGGGGTTATTTTGATATACTCTCCGTGACGTTGGAGGTCGTTATCCTTCAAAAAAGTTAACATAAATCGTTAGATATGCCTGAAGCAGACCAAAACAAGAACACACAAAATAATAGTCAATAAATCACAGTACCTTAGAGTTATTGTTCTCGTTAGTGTGCCTTCAAAATCAACATGACCTTGAATTGCCCTTGTAGAGACCACAATCAATGACAAGTAAACAACTACGTCTTTTCCGCGCTCTTTTGAAGTGAAGAGCCCTTTGAGTGAATTTTTTTTAAATGATCGAACAACGCGTGCCTGTTCCATTCCGGTATTTACATAATAAAAATCAATTTTCCCTTGATAAGGATCATGGTTAAGACATCTTTATATTTTAATGAAATATTTCTTTTGGTATAACAATTTCCGAGTTTTTGGTCTGAAAACTGCAGTCGACACATTCGCCATTTTTGCTTCATCCCCTATTTCTCAGAAACTAATCATAGGAAAGCTTTGTTCCTATGAGAGCGTTTGTTCAGGAAAGCGAGAAATATACTATACTGAATTTTTAGCCAAATGGACTGGGACTCATTTTCTACATGCTTTGCGCGGGGTCCTTTGTTTGACAAACAACCAATGTACGAGACGCAGGTGAAGCGTTATGGTAGCAGAACACAGATTCACTTTACTTTGTTCGTAGTTCAGATTATTTATTCATCCAATTAGTACCAGGTACCAGGAGACGTGCATTATCAGACTTCAGGTCATATTTTACAAAACATTCTGATATTTGTAGTTTCTAAGGAGACCTTTCTGATGGTGTTTTTATGGTTCATTCCGATTAGCAAATTATCAGACTGCAGACATACTCCCCCCATCCCCACCCATGGATTGACTAATTGGCAGGAACGAAGACAGACAGAAGCACGCACAGGACACAAGACAGAAGTTAGTAGACTTAATTACGGTCCGTTTTATTCCTGATAGGATTTAATGTTTCGTGACAGCAGGCAGTTACGCGCCGACGAGTAGTGGGCTGCTAGTGCCACCAAGTCGTTGCTGTTTGCAGACTGGCAGTACATTAAGGTATTCGCACACGTTGCATATCGGTCACAGTAGCAAATTAACTTCACCACTGTGGAAACGAATTTGTAGGAAGCAAGTCAAAACAGGTAAACGTAGCGAGTTGTATCAATATAAGTTTAATGAATTCATCTTGTAAGGAATACTGATTGTGATGGTTACGAGGCTACTATGAAGGAAAGGGACAGCACTGTTTCACTCAAGATGATAAATGATGATCAAGACGAGTGTCGAAGGAATGTGAACTTTTAGAGGGTCTTTGATAGTGCCAGAAAATTGCACAGTTGACATCATGTCTGCCAAAGATAATCCTACCCTCTATTGCAGCCCATAAATACAGTATCTTTATCAATACTTCATTACGTTTTAACGTCTGTTGAGGTCCTCCGTGCTTGCTTGGCCAATAAAACCACACGGATTGACAGATATTCATTACTGCAGTATCTGTCTGCCAGGTGACAATTCGTTTGTTTTTTACTATTCGTCACTGTCTAATGTACGTTAGTCGACTGGACAGGAACCAGACAATGTCAAGGAAAAAGAGAAAGGGAAAGAAAAGAGAAAAGGAGAAGAGCAAATAAAAACGGAAGTGCATCAGTTTAAGAGGAAACACCTAGGCTTTTTGACTCGGATTAATCTTGATGTGAACTAACAACAAATTTTGATTCAGGTTTTGTTAGAGTGTAATTTTGGGTCAATCATTATCACATTCCTATACAGTGTGATACTACAACAGTTTGAGATTACGCGAAAGTCATCATTCCGAATTTCAAGATGGCACCATGCATAGCCCAGTACATCCTGGGGTAGATATTTCCGTTCCCAAAGAAAGAACGTCCAGTCCTCCAAACCGACAAGCGAGTTTTTAATGTACCAGATATGTCACCCTCGTCCATCGTCCTGAAAACTTGTTGCAACAAACCGATTGATTAATGAGGTGAACACCCGGTCAGCAAGGTACATCTATGTTTTAAACTTGCTAGCAATAATGAATCGGGTGACATGGCTAATATAGTCAAAAACTGTTTATTTTGTTTCATTCTTCCCTGACTTGAAATCTGGTTACGATCATTAACGCATTGATCACTCACTGGTGACCGACACTCAGCTACTCCAATGACGCCGTGTAACTACCATTAGTCACGAGTTCTGCGCTTAATTAAGTTCGGTTTATCTGACACAGAATGCATCGAAATAAATAAAATATTACGTTACTACTATGCCAAGGGCACAAAAGCTTTGTAGTTTCTGGAAATGGGTCCAGTGGCGGCAGACAAAAAAACAAAGACGAAAAAGAAACAAAGTCGCTCAAACTTCGATTTTAGACGTTCAGAGGATTCTGATTATTTCTAAAACAATTTTAGAGGCAATCAACTTGAGGAAGTTGGGAAGGTTTTATTTTATCTTTTTTATGTTAATACATTTATATATATATATAGGGTAAACTCGGTAGAGATGGCGCACGTTTTTTTAAATTCATATAAAAAATCAGATTTAAATTATTTAATGAGTGTCAACTTTTTATACAGTAGCACTGAATAAAATAAAAGTAGAAAATACAAAAAGGCAAAACTTTATTTGAAGTTACTAACAAAAAAGGTTTTTTTCTAAATAATAGGAAATATGAGCCCCGTCCCACTTCAGTTGGCCCTACTATTGAAATCTTAGTTTTTTTCTTATCAAACACAAACAATAAAAATGTAGCAGGATGTTGTAGGTTTAAAATATTAACAACGAATATTTTGATAATATATAGTAGAAAACACCAACTTTATCACTCCCTAATCAAATTTGCAGCATAAAAATAACACATGTTGCAATTACAGCATATCAACCTATTTTCATTTCAATGCAATGCAATGCAAAAGCCATGACAATTGTTTTTATTAATCACAGCTGTAAGAATACGTTTAAAATAGTTTTGGGTAGTTAAGGTTTTCAAAATGGGTAGAGGAAAGGTTATTAGTGAGAAAATTCGGTTACTGATAATTAAATTTTTTAATTCTGGGAAATCAAACTCAGAAATTGCAACTTTGTTAGACTTATCGCGGTACATTGTGAGAAATATTGTTAGAAGATATAACGTAACTGGTTCAGTTAATATTAAGCCACGATATGTGAAAAAAAGTAGTATCACAAATGCCGACCGAAGAGCATTAAGAAGAATAATCGTGAAAAACAGGCGTGCCAATTATTTACAATTAAGTGCTCTGTGGAGTGACGCTGTTGGAAAGAGAATTTCGAGGTCCACAACTCATAGAGAGGCCCACAAACTGGGATTTAGCACAACTTGTTTATAGGCCAAAGAAAAGCCACTATTAACTCCACTGCAAAAGAAAAATCGGCTTAGATGGGCTAAAGAACATAGACAACGGACACCTCAACAATGGTGTACAATACAATGGAGTGATGAGGCCCGATTCGAAGTTTGTGTTGGTGACAGTCCCAGTAGAGTTATTCGCAAAAAAAATGTTGACTGTCTGAAGAGAAAAGTGAAATTTCCAGCATCTATTATGGTCTGGGGCAGTATGTCATCAAAAGGAGTAAGAAAACTATTGATGGAAATGTGGATACAAACCAATATTTGGCAATTTTAGAAGAATCGCTTTTACCAGTGATGGAAGAATGTTTGACATCCGGCCAAGATTTTGTGTTTCAGCAAGATGGTGCAGCGTGCCATACCTCAAAAAGGCTATAAAATGGATGGAAGAAAATAATGTACCACTTTTGAAATGGGTTTCTAGCAGTCCAGATCTGTCACCTATTGAAACTTTGTGGCACGAGATGAAAAAGGTTCTACGACAACATCCTGCTCGTACAATCAGCGAACTGAGACAAAAGCTTCAAGAAATATGGGATTGTTTTACACCAAATTTTTGCCAAAAGTTGGTTAACACTATGCCCCAAAGAATTTCAGCCGTAATAAAAAATAAAGGTGATGTTACCCAATGGTAATCTTTCAATTGTTGCTTTGTTAACTTCGCGCATTTATTCGCACATTGTTTATTTGTTCTATTAGTTATAGGTCTGAGTGATTTCGAATATGTATTTTTTACGACTAGAGTGTATCTAAAATGTTTTTGAGAAAATAAATTGTTTTAGAAGTAAATAGTTTCGTCATGTTTAGTTTATAAATGCATATTTTGGTACAAATCTTGAAGTGGGCCAACTGAAGTGGGAAGGGGCTCGTACCATCTCACCCCTAGGGTATGGGGGATATGGCGCACATACAAAAAATGAGAAAAAATGACTAAATATTAACACTGTCACGTCGGCCGCATCGCAAGCAGTAGTTCGGAAACTTCGTGCAGCTCCCAGGCCTTTTGACTTGTAGTGTTTATGTAGGTCTCCCCATAGCCAACACACTCAGATTTCTCATCGTTGTCATGGATGTTGCTATTTGAATCGCTTCGATAGTGATGTAACTACTGACGTAGTTACATCACTACCTGAAGAAGAGGTACTGTAGTCTCTGAATTCTTTTATGTTGCTTTTCATGGTTCGTCGCCATTTACGATTTTTCACACCTTTCTTTTCGTTTTCCGCTAACAGTTTGTAGCGTAGTTCTGCCAGAGGTGTGTCATCATCCGAAAAAGATTCACTCGAGTTTCTTGTTTTTTCCGGTTGGCTGATCTTAGATGTTTTGTCATTTTTTTCATCCTGATTTTTTTTTGGCACAATTTAATCTTGTTTTCTATTAGTATTTTCCTTTTTAAAATATTTTCTGGAGATGTCAATATTTCAGCAAGCTGACGACTGGGTTTGCGTACCACATTCACTTTAGAAGTACTAGCAACTGGGCAGATGGTGACTAACATTTTTCTCAGGGTTTCTTCCTCCTTTTTTAGAGTGAGACGGCGTGCGCCAACTAACCCAATTTGTGTGGGTACGATGGCTCAGTCACGAATAACTATTTCCATAATTTTAAGATTAGAAAACAAACTATGATGTTATTTCAAAGCGATGATGTTACAACTACTGAAAATTCTAGTCAGTTCCATTACAAAATAATTAAATTAGTGTCTAAAAAAAAATAAGGTATGATAAAATATACCTATAATGGAAAATTTAATTACCTTAACACCAAATAAAGGCACGAGATGAACGGTAAATGTATTTACTTGCAAATGAAGATCGACAGTAATGGTGGCGTTGTCGGCTCCTAGTTTGATTAGGAAAATATTGCACTGCGCCATCTAACCCGCTGCACCATCTCTACCGAGTTTACCCTACATATTTCACACATCACAGATTTCTCTGTATATTAGCCTTTAAAACTATTCTCAGGAGTCGGATAGCGTACTCGTACCTATCGACCGCGGTCACTGCGGGCAACGCGTCCTGCCCTGACTGTGATGAGTGTTCTGGTATGGAGTCACACGTAGTTCAGAGCATAATTTTCTATGCTCTGCCGGAGTTAGGTATCGGGGAAAGGCAGTAGGAGGGAAATAATGTCTATCGACTAATTGTATGGACGTGTTTGACTGACTTTTTTCTCAAAGGGTCTAGTTGGTAGCCACATGTATCGGTGTTTTTTTTTTCGTGCGTATGAACTTTTCTAAAAGCATTGTTAGAAGGAATGAATCCCTAGCGTACAAAAAGGCACATCAAAATTCGACTCTGTCTGTTTGGCGTTGACATACTCGTATTATATGTCACTTGTCGATATGAGGTTGACTGTTACTAGATGATCAGCTATTATTTGCTGACTGAAAGGCAGGAAAGATCGCCACTGTGATATTCCATATTAATTGTCATACATCGCTTCCTAGACAAAATGGCCGCCTATGCCCCACATACAACTCGTTTTATCCCATTTGAACATTGAGTCGCTCTTATCAGAAAAGTCTCTTTAATGTAACAACTAGAATTTTTTTCAAAAGAAAAAACGATTCAATCAATCAACCTGGAGGCTTGTGCCTCAATGACTTGTGAAATAGGTTCAAAAAAGAAAAGAGCAGCACTTAGTCGGCTCACAAGCACGTTTAACAGCATGTATTCAAGATCGTTGTTGCCATAAAATTTAATGACAAACAAAGTATATTTGTCAAGTTATTGGTTGTTTGATGGCTTGCAGACATGAAAATATGTTGTGCGGAGGTATGTGCAGACCCATAAAATTGAAGTAATTGTTTATATATTGAGTTGTTCCGCTACTCCAAAAATAGGCTTTTCATCTTAGCAGCACTGGCATGAAAAACAGCCATCTTAACACAGTTACTAGCAACTGGATAGTTTTGCAGGAAAATCCGCAAAACCAACCTCAATAAAATCCAAAGTTGATTGTAAAAGCAAACTTATTTCAGTCACACCGCGAGAACCATTTCGAGTTCGCGCTCAATGAATCCCGCTTCTGACGGCGGCGAGGCGTATTTTCGGGTCCCGGTCGCAATTCCAGCCGTGTCTCTATCCATGAAATACGACATAGTCGGCCGGGCAATTTAGGATTTCATTTGTTTAACGACGGCGACGCTATCGTTTTGTTTCACGCCGCTAATTTATGCCCGCGGCAATTACGGCTACTGCAAACTGCTGCTGCCGCTGCCTTGCTATGGATCTTCTTTTATTAGACCAAGCTAAATTGTAGCAGTATGAAGAATGGTAGTTGCAGTGGATTGCGCTGGCTTATGTGGGGCTTGTACAGAGCTAGGAGGTGAGACTAACTAGCCTTGAACAGATAAACAGATATTTCAACTCCCCTCAGCACTTTTGGCGATTAACAAATATATCCTTGGTGATTTTTTAACACAGCCACGAAAAAGTCCGGACATGCAACGAAACCAGATGAGCGCTTGTTACCTAAGTTGATTTTTTCTGGCCATCATCGTGTTTGAAGAAGTACTGACCAATGATTCCACCAGCCCATAAAGCGCACCAAACAGTCAGTTTTTCTAGATGGAACAATAATTCGACATAGACTTGAGGATTAGCTTCACTCCAAATGCGGCAGTTTTGTTTGTTGACGTAGCCATTCAACCAGAAGTGCGCTTCATCGCTAAACAAAATTCGCTTATGAAAATCGGGAACAACGGCAGTCTCGTTTTGGGCCCATTCAACGAATCTACTCCTTGCTTGTTGATCGTTTGGCTTCAATTCTTGCACGAGTTGTATTTTGTAAGCACTCAAATCAAGATCCTTCCGGCAAAATCTTCAATAAAGTGAATGGACACAGATCCAATTCCAGTGCTCGATGGCGTACCGCATCTCTGAGGATGCGAGTTATCAATTAGAGTAAACGTGGTGCGAAAACGTTCCATGATTAAGCGAATTAACTGCTCTGATGGACGATTTTGTCGACGATAAAATGGACGTAGTGCGCGATACGTATTCGGCACAGAACCATTATTTTCGAAATAAAACTGCACAATTTGCAAGCGTTGTTCAAGCATGATTCTATTCATGACGAATTGCCAAACCAAACTGAGAATAAATCACTTGACAGCTGTCAAATCGGTCGCCATTTTCAAAAGTAATGCCAACTTAAAGTTCTATACATCAAAAAAAAAATACCCGTTGTAAGTCAGGCTGGAGCACTGAGACTGCCACGTTATAGACTAGATGTATCTGTTAAAACTTCATTGCATCTATTTTTTTACAACAAATTAAGTGCATCATCTTCTATCAATGTTTTTACTCTGTTGAGAAATATTTAAATTACAATTTCTAATTTCGTTTGTGATTCATGTCTTATGTGCACTCGTTTTTTTTTATTGTGAATATTTCACTTTCTTTTACGTTACGGATTCTACATCCGGTCAAAGCGGAAGCATTATTCAGTTGTTTTTTGATGGATAATCTAAGTCTTTATAAGTGATATTTTTACACAAAATTTCAAGGTTCTTATTTAAGCAGCAACTGAAGAATGCCTTGTTAAACGCTTTCGTTATATATAGAAAATGATCATTCGGAGAAAGGTATCTCGTAACAAAAAATAGGAAAATAATGGCCAAAATCCGCAAAAAGAAGGAAAACAGGATTTGAGCAGAAAATATGATGGTAACCCGAGCGATACGTATTTCTGCTGGTTGGCTTCATCAGGCCCGAAATAAATGCACATACATATGTAACTACAAAAGTAGATACACATGCCCATACATCAGGATACGGATGTAACCTGAGGAAACAAAGACGTGAGGAAAAAGAATCACACACGACGTCCACAACAAGAGCCAACATAGGTTGGCTCTTGTTGTGGACTTCTATACTGCATTGTAGTATAAAATGGTTAGAAGACCTCGAATGTTCAAGGCGACATCTAACCACAACCACGCGGCCGGTTATAGCTACTTGTTGTGGTACTTCAAGCCCAAAAGGATCTACAAAGAGAAAATAATCATGGGGAGAAAGTGAGGAAACGAACAGGTTACACCCGTATCCGGATGTGTGGGCATGTGTATCTACTTTTGTGGTTTCATATGTGCATTCATCTCGGGCCTGATGAAGCCAACCAGCAGAAATACGTATCGCTCGGGTTACCTATCCTATTTTCTGCTCGAATCCACTTTCCTCCTTTTTGCGGATTTTGCCCATGATTTTCCTACTTTTTGTTACCTATATACTTTTCTCCGTATGATCATTTTCTCTCTCTCTCTATATATATATATATATATATAGGGTGACTTCGAAGTTGAGTCATTTATTTTAACAGTGAGTAGATCTGATCAAAAGAAATGTTTTTCCTTTACCATTTTTCTGGTAAAATTAAAGTAACAAAGTTATAGCCCTTTGGACGTTTGAGTACCGCCCTGTCTCAATAATAATATTATGTGCTCGTGTTTGGCAACAACGGATATAATCCGCCTTATCGGTTCATCGCATCGGAAACGATGTTTTTACAATTATTTTATTCAGTTGTATACAGTCAGTGTCAGTCGGTAACGCGTGAGTGAATAGTGGTGTCTGTTGCGTGGCTCAAACGAAATCAAAAATGGCACATGTTTACGAAAATGCTGAACTTGTGGACATGATTCTTATTTACGCGGCATCACGGATTTATGCGGATCGGTTTCCCAATCGAGTGCAACCAACCCCTCGTGCCTTTGTTAATGTAGTACAAAGGGCTCGTGAATCAGGTGACTTAAGACCTCACAGGGGAGGACATGCCGGTGCTCCAAGACCGCACGATCAAATACAGGTCCGCACTGAAATACTTGTCGGGAGGATACTTTATAAAACAAGGTAACATTTTTTTTTATTTTTTTTTATTTTTACACACATATTTTGGTTTATCTTCCTTCTACAATCATTATCTGAAAATTAATGACTCAACTTCAAAGTCACCCTATATATATATACAATTAATTGTTAATTGGGAAAATTGGCAAAACTCTTAAGTTGACTCTTTTGACAATAAAATAAAGCTTTCGGCATTCTCTATGGAGCCTTCATCAGGATTCTGAAAACACAATTGTGATGCTAGCAAAGAAAACAGGACATATTTAAATTGTCAGACAACTTACTCGTCGGTGAGGTGAGTATAAAAAACAAAAGGACAGCGACATTGGGTTTGTTGTAAAACGACAGATACCTTCGTTAAATGTGAAAAATATCAATCCACCCGAATATATATATATAAAATTTCAGAATATATATATATATATATATAACTTCACCCTTCACACTACTTATTGATATAAAACTGGATTTGTAACTTGTTTTTAATTTTTTTTGTGGGTATTTCCATTTATTGGTTAGTAAGTCTGAAGGCAAAATGGGAAAAAGAGATAAAGACAACCTAGCGCAGGACTGTGCAAAATACCAGCACTCGGTGAGGTTAATAAGCGCAGCGACTAAAAACAGACACTTTGTCCCACTATTGTATCCGCCACTGCTGGCAGCCTGGTAATGGCTGGATCGAAGTTGAAGAGCGAGCTGATGGGCGAAAGGACATCAACATCTCCGCACAAATCAAACGGGACAACGATGTGGCGACGCAGTACGAATTCCGGATGATACGCTGCTAGTATGGCTGTGCCATCGCTATCAGAGTGTCGCTGTTATTCCTTCTGTAAGGAGCTGAATTCATGAATATCTTCAGTATCTGCTTGATATATACTTATCTCTTTAAACATCTCTCAGAAGCAAATTCCGGATTGGAGATCGAACAGAGAAAGCTTGAAAGGGCAGTGTCATGAAACAGCCAAGAATCAAGATCAATGGACGAAAGGGTACATCCTGAAGTTAGTTGTGAGTGCTGCACAAAGATGTGTGGAATAATCAAAAGTTGAAGGAATATAGTATACGTATATGATGCAGGTGTATCACAAGACGAAGATCAACACTGTTTACGAATTTATAAGGTTGAGGCCTTTGTATATGTACGATACGTCTTCACAGCAAAACGTGACAAAATAAAACAGCTGATTAGTGATATGCTTTGTTGTGGTTATTTGAACTAATTCATATTTTGTAAACATCGCTTTTATGTGATTTATAGCATTTCTCGTGTAGTCTGTATATTTTATTGTCAAAATTGCCAGTCAATAAAAGTAAGGTAAAGTTACGTCATTCGTAGCTTTGGTATTCTTTATGAAGTAATCAGAAATGACTTATTATTTTTCATGTTTCTATCAAAATGAATAATAAAAAGTTTAAGGAAATACTGGGAGCTTAAAAGAATTAAAAGCATTATCAAAAAATGTTGCAAATAGTACAATTTATCGAACAGGTTCGTTAACTTGTATTGTTCTTTACCAAAATGCATTAGATTTTAGTACCGGAGTTTTTCCTTGAAGTCCTAAGGTCACAATTTTAGCATTTTTGATCAAAATTCGCCCATATTTAACTTATTTATTCTTATATATGGTCGCATCACTTTGTACTTCAAATCTATAAATAAAAACACGCTAAGACAAAAAATATATAAGCATGTTATAAAAATGTTGCTTCACTGCGCTCACACTAAGAACAAACTTGAAACAAGTCATTAAGGCATTTACAATTAGTCTTCAAGTTTTGTGCTCCAACACTTTCATTTTTATAAAATTTTTGTGTCTCTGTGTATTTTATTCTAGGTTTGAAGTAGAAAGTGTTGGGATCATGCGCTCATATAAGAGTAAAAAAAGCTAGATATCTGAAAATGGGCGAAGTTTGATCAGACATGCCGAAATTGTTTCCCTAGTTCTTGTTTAGTATATCTTAAAAAATGGCATTAAGTAGATTACCTGTATACTTCCCACGCCTTCGAAAAAACTTCTAGCACAATTTTTGTCAGAACCAGTACAGTGCTATTTGGGCTTGTCATGAAAAAATGCTCTCAGACGGCAGCAATGTGCTGCGTATCCGTACACGCGAGCCTGGTTCCTTTGAAGCTATGGTGTAAAACTGCTTATCAACAATGTTTGATATATGATTATAATAGCTATTACATACTATACTATATAATATTACGTCACGAAATCCAACATCAATAAAATACACTCGAAGCAAAACGCTCATATGTATAGATAATATCGCGTTGACCTCGTATGTCGCCGCGCTGATTGGCTGCTCGGATCACGTACCAATATTTATACATAATCCCGTGGCAAATGGCATATGCGACAGATAGACTGCCGAAAATATTGATATATTTACGGGGAAACTTGTGTGAAATATGTCTAATAGGTGCGTGCGGGGTTGGAAGTTCGTTAATGTACTTCATCAAAAAAATGGTTACCCCAAAAAATATTTCAAAATGATTAGTATACTCTGAAACCTCTATTAAAAGGTACCGTTGACCTAGGCTTGCAAGTACATTCTATCAAATTTAAATAACTCAAATATTTATTCATCATTATACAGGGTGTTTCAAATTCACCCTCACCATTGGGATCTCGCAAAATGTAAGAGGTACGGAGTTGATTAAATTAGGGCAAAGTTGTGGCTTTAAGCAATCTACAAAATGCCCCTTAGAAAGTTACGAAATTCGAAGTACTTTCGGAGAAAAACAGAAAGAGGGATTTCAAAACAACGTGCACATTAACATTGCACTTTTCTCCTCTACATGATGGCATAAATGGAATTCCAATATGACGTTTCGTCCTCGAGCATGAACTTTATTTTTTCTTGGATTTTTGCACTCATGTATAGAGTTTTGAATTCTGATTCAAAAATGTATAATATGTCATACATTGACACTGCCAAACCTTAGTGATTCCAGAGAAAACAGAATTTCCTAGGTAGGCCTTGAACTTATCAGATTTAATTTGTTTCGTATACCAGACCAGGAGAAGACCGGGAAGAAGAGAAATAAATCGAGCAGTGAACAATGTACAGAGAAGAGTCAGGCTTTGCCTACAAGATAGCGGACATTTTGAACATCTGCTATGATTTACCTCTACTTATTTATGATTATCATTGTTATTACCATCAATAAAATGTTGGTGTTATGTTCAGGTTTCACCATACCTTTTTATTTCCTTATAATTTTCAACCAACATCAAACTAATGAGGAAATAAGGAAATACATCACTTAATTTAGTCCATTTAAATGTACAAAATTCCAATATCGCGTTCATATGAATAACAAAGTCGGTGATGGCAGTCTAGAAGAAGAACAAACCACGTATTGAAAATGTGACTACGCCATCTTGCAGAGGAACTGGCAATAACAACACACAATTTATCTTATATTCCCGTTTTAAATCATTTTAGGAAAAAATCAAAATGATTTTAAGATAAATCTGGTATGCGAAACCAATGACTATCTGATAAATTTCAAGGCCTACCTTGTAATTTTAGTTGTTCTGAACTATCTGATAAATTTCAAGGCCTACCTTGTAATTTTAGTTGTTCTGAAATAACTAAGGTATGGCAATGTCAATGTATGACGTATTATAAATTTCTGAAATCAGAATAGAAAGCTCTATCCATCTGTCCGAAAATCCAATATGAATGAATGTTAATGTGTAAGTTGTTTTGAAATCCCATTACAAATAAAGACAGGAAAAAATTAAAACAACTTTGGAAAAATTCGGTGTTTTCGGACTCGGAAAGTACTTTGAATTTCAAAACTTGCTAAGCTGGTTGATCAACTGTGTCCTCATTTAAGTAGACTTAGTATCCCTTACAGTCTCGGAGATTCTAATCGTGAAGGCCGAATTTGAAACATCCTGTATAAAACATATCACACCCTGTAAAAAAAAATAAAACATTAGATGAATAAGTAAGTAAACCACAAAAGGCAAAGATTTGAGCGTGACATAAAAAATGAAATAATTATCCTTGCGGAATGCCCCATAGAAATGACTTGGTTGACTTTGCTTCGTAAATCATAATTCTGGTCTAATCGTTAGTTTAATTTTATAGAAATACAATAAATTGATGTAAATCCAAGAAATCTTTTATGTTGAATAGCTAGGTTGTTGGATATATTATGGGTTTATTATATGTCTTTAGAATCATTTTTTGTAATACATGTAAAGGTGAAATGTATTAATTTAGTGCTGCACCCAACGCTGATACAGCATATGAGATATGACTGTCAATAAGTGAAATGTATAGTATATTATTTTTAACTGAGATAATGTTAGTATATTACTAAGAATGTTGAGTGTATGTACTAGATATCTTAATTTTTTCATGACAAATTTTACGTGAATATCCTACTTTAGATAACGATCTATGAAGCTCCCAAGGTATTTGATTGATAAACTTTGTTCAATTGTCATGTTCTTATGGTGGCTTTGGATTATAAGCTTACTGTAGTTTGTTAATGAGGTGTGAATGGCATAAAGAACGTTTTATTGGTATTTCTCGTTTCGACTGCTGGAACATCGACTAAACAGTCGTGAAAACCCCTTCCAGTGCTCATGCGAAACTCCTCCCACAGTGATTTAGTGATTTAGCTACCGGCACCGTCGGAAAATCGTCGTCGCGACGCGTCGTATCGTGGAGCGTTGCCGTAAATACGTGGCGACAGCTTGAACGGTACAAATAAGCTGCCGATAGTTAAAATAACTTGTTTACAAGCTACGTCAAAATATATTAAATCAATTAGCTACTGGTTAGCATGGTTGCGTTGTCGCGGCTTACCGTCCGCATGAAAAATAACCGGTAAGGTTGGTCTTGTTGGCAAATATTCCGAATAAATTAGTCCGTTGGCATTTCGTTTCAAAGGAGCGGTGTCGTTGTGAAGAGAGTGTAAATTACTTTCAAATTTACAGTCAATGAGGATACAAATTGTTTGTGTAACTGTTGCAGAAAGTTTGGCAATAAAAGATGCAAAAGCTATGTCCGCCTTTCATTTTTTTTTAATCCATTCTATCTGAAGATAGCCAACCTATATAGCAATATTCCCGTGTCCAAACAAAATATTCGAGATAAAATGAGATGCCGAATCGTTATCTATCATAATGTAATAATAATAATAATAATAAATGTCTTTATTAATCAGCATACATCAGTGAGGCGAAGTTTAGCCAAATGGCTACTCTTACACTTAACCTCACTGTGTACGAAAGAGTAACACAGTTAAACTCGATACACAAACACAATAGTGATAATAAGAAAAAGAAACAAATGCACACTTGAACTATTAATATAATAATAATAATAATAATAATAATAAAGTGTCATAAAAATAAAACAAACCAACAACTCAAACACTGAGAGACGATTGCATCTCCAATAGCTGTTTTCCAACTGATTTCTTAAAAGAGAGTAAACTTTCTTGTTTGTTAGCCGCACTGACTGAATTGTAAAGCTCAGCAGCATTATACGTGAAAGATCTCTGATATAATGCGGTGTAGTGAAGAGGAATATTGAACTGTTCATCATGACGTAACCTCCTTGAAATTAAATTCCTACGCGGAACTAACTTATTTGCAAGGTAAATAGGTCTCTTGGTAACGACTGTTTTATGTACAAAAACCAACATATGAAACTTGAAAAGATTATTGAGCTTCAGCCACCCCAGCTCACAGATCTTGGATGTAACATGGCTATACCTACGAAGGCCGAAAACAAAACGACAACAACAATTTTGAATTTTCTGCAATCTGGTTTTGTTATGGAGTCGAGACAAGGATAAAATAGTATAAAACAGTAAAGCAGCTTAGACATAACTAAACTTTCCACCAATTTCTTTCTAGTCTTGAAATTGAGAATAGAACGATTGGAGTATAGGAGTCTTAGGCTTGCATATGTAGCTTAGATATATTACTGACGTGGTGATGAAATCTAAGATTTACGTCTAAAGTAACACCTAGACTTTTTGCATGCGTGACGAGTGGAATATGGTCATTATTTACCCTCAAATCAATCATCCTTTCAAAATGCTCATAGCTGGTTTTGGGACAGAACAACACCGCAAAACTCTTGGTAGGATTGAGCTTCAAAGAGTTAGCCTTGCAATAGTCAGTTATAGTTACCAGATCTAAATTTATTTTATACGAAGCTTGATCCACATTAGTAGAGTCAAAAGTGAAGGTCAATTGTGTATCGTCTGCGTAAGTATGAATACTACAAAACTGTAATACAGTATGTAAGTCAAAAGTATAAACTAAATATAGTAAAGGACCAAGCACGGAACCCTGAGGAACACCAGAAGCAACATGTGTCACAGCTGTTTCTACTACTATATAAACTTTGAAAACGTAGTGTCTTATAGATGGCGATTATATTGCAGATCTACGA
Source organism: Acanthoscelides obtectus (assembly GCA_963669975.1). Taxonomy (NCBI): domain Eukaryota; kingdom Metazoa; phylum Arthropoda; class Insecta; order Coleoptera; family Chrysomelidae; genus Acanthoscelides; species Acanthoscelides obtectus. Next base: position 25,008,821 of record CAVLJG010000001.1, read on the forward strand.
ACTGCAAATGATATTAGCATAGTAATAGGTATTTACAGATGATACGGCTATTTTCGCATCACATGAGAATCAAGACATAGCTTCGCGAAATCTCCAGAAAAACTTGTTCCAAATTGATTACTGATTAGAGAAATGGTGCATAAGCTTAATGAAACTAAGTCCACACATTTAGAAAAACCTGCTCACCAGTAACAACGAATAATTTACAAATTCCACAATCAAATCATGCGATCTTGGAACCCATGTACACAGGGTAACATGGCAACTGCACGAGATCTCAAAAAAGAAACAAATGGACATTAAACTCAAAGAGATGTATTGGATTATTGGTTAGAAATCTAAACTTTCATTATACAACAAGCTATTACTCTATAATGCTTTGATTAAGCAATGTGAACGCATGGCATCCAGTTTTGTGGCATATAATGCAAAAGCAATATTGCCATAATTCAGTGGGTCCAGACAAGGTCCGGAGAATGATCGTGGTCTCACCATACTACGTTCCCACTGCAATATTTTTCGCGATATACCTCTGCCTACGATCAAAGCACTGATCCACGAGTTCAAACAGACCGTAATGTTTGTCAAATAACCAACTAGTTAAAACGCTGTTTGACTTCAATTCTGTATCAGATAGAGATCACTGGCTGAAGTGATACGCATATATTTTTTGTAGTTAGTTCAAAAAACATGTTTATTGCTCATACGGGTAGATCGGTGCTTTCTCTTAAGAGTTAAATAAAAAAATAGACTGACTGTATGAGCATAAGCAAGCCTATAGGTGACTGCATCGCCATCTATGAGATACCAACCTTTCCATAATATACAGGATAGAGAATACAGAAACAGCTGTGACAAATTCTCATAGATGACGCTAAGGTATCTCATTTCATCTCGGAAAATTTCCTGAGCGCGGGGATATAGCATTAGGTCGGATACGATCAGGTAGAATACGTTATTCAACGTGTAAACTAACTAGCAAACCCTAGCACCGATATGGCTAAGATACAAGATAATTGATTATTTATCGCATAAACCAGCTCTAACGATGAAACCTTGCACCGAATCGATCTATCAGCCCTTTAGATGTGGTGGTTGGAGATACCGCTCTTCGGCAGAGGTAAATTCCTGAACCTAACTTTGCATTCTCTAATATCTACTCGGTCTAACTCAAATAACAAGTTAAGGCCTGTTCATACTCAGCTGCGACGTGACAGTGCTGTGACCGGCACGTGATCCGCCCTGTGAAACAAAAAAGATTCTTCCTGGAATTTGGATGAACTGATTCACACTAAGAGCAGCACGTGGAAGTGATCGTGTTCTCAGTGCCATCGACGATGCCGTACCGTGATTATCGCATTGTTTTGGAACGATATTTCTCGATTTTCACGGCCGTCTTTTTATGTAATTTCGTGAATGTTTTTATATATTTGGTCAAAAACATGAATGATGAAAAACTAATTGAATTTGAACGCGCACATCTTGTGCTGTAGAACCAGTCAAATTCAAAATATACTAAGTGACATATAAATCCGAACACCCAGTTTAAATGGTTTTATTTTAATAAAATTTTGTATAAGTACTTAATGAAGCATAATAAGTAAACGATAAAAATTTCAAAATGATTGCACTGCTTTAAAGCCCTTTGACCTTTAATAATGTGTGGATGCACCCTGATGTGCTACGCATTCTCCAACGCGCCTAGGCATGCTTCTGATCAGGTGGTCAATGTCCTCCTGTGGTATCTCATTCCAGGCAACCACCAACTCCTCTCGAAGTGCTTCTAGAGTCTGAGGAGGACGTTGCAAATTGAGCAATATATCCCACACGTGCTCAATTGGGGATAAGTCGGGAGATCTTGGTGGCCATGTTAACAATGTGACATCATTATGTTGAAAGAAGTCTATTGTGACTCTTGCAACATGTGGTCGGGCATTATCTTGTTGGAAAGTTGTATCTGCCAGGGTCTCAAGATAGGGTAAAAGATGGGGTTCTAGAACTTCGTGGATATAACGCTGCGCGTTCATGTTACCTCTGATGAAGATTAAAGGTGACCTGGAACCATAAGCTATAGCACCCCAAACCATAACTCCAACAGTGTGATGAACATGTCTTTCAACAAAAAACTGTGGATTCCTCCTTTCACCACGTCGCCTTCTAACCCTGGCACGACCATCGTGCATGCCTAAACAAAATCGAGACTCGTCACTAAAGACAATACTGTTCCATTCCTGATCCCAGAGTGACCGTTGTCTGCACCACTCAAGGCGATTACGTCGGTGTTCTCGAGTTAAAGGGAGGACCCAGTGTGGCCGGTATGAAAACAAGCCAAAACTTCTCATTCGTCGGTAAACACTTCGCATGCCAATAGGTCTTCCGTGTTCTGCAAACCATTCATTTGCAATGGACCTGGTAGTGGAGAAACGGTACCTTAAGGCCAATAATCATAGGCGGTGATCTTCACGGTCTGTTGTTCTACGGCGGCGTCCAGTGCCCCTTGCTCTTTACGTACGGCCTTCTCGAAGCCATGCCTGACAACACCTAACCACAGTGTCTACACTTCTTTGCACTCTAACTGCAATTGCCCGAAAAGAAAGTCCAGCTTCCCGAAGTCCCACTATACGGCCCCTATCAAACTCACTAAGTTGACGAAATCGTACAGGTCTCCGTACTCTAGGCATCGTAACCGATCGTAAAGGATGTCAAGAACCAAAATCCGCCAACGTTGATTCTTTACTGCGGCTGAAATATTCATTTTTAGAGCGTTAGTGAATTAAAAAAAAGCAGTATAAAAACCGGAATGTCCAACTGATAAGGCTGTAAATTTTTTCACTTGTTATTTACAGTAAGATAAATACATTCACCAACTTTTATTAAAATAAAACCATTTAAACTGGGTGTTCGGATTTATATGTCACTTAGTATACATAGACTTCCGTTTTATTCTCGCTTCTTCTTGCCATTTCGACCTCTCGTAAACACAACTGCAGTCGGAGCACGGATAAAAATACTGACCGGTGTGATTTTAAAACACTGTGAGCTCACGTCAGCGAGAATCACTGGCACGTCACGGCTGAGTGTGAATGGACCTTAATAGTGAGATGGAAAAATATTCGGATCGTGACTCGTGAGGATGATTGCTTTCTTCATGAATCCACTAACGTAGCAACGTAGCTCTAGGTCTGACTATGGAGTCAGCGTTTCGACTTATCGGCTTCTACCAAAGCAAAAAGTTTTCTTTTTTGCCTTATTTTCTCTGATAATTAGATTTTGTAATGTATCTTGGAAGTGTACCCGTATGGCGTTTAGCTAAATAGTTTCACAGTTAGTAGCCGCTATTAAAGTAATTACGATTAAACATGCTACTGATAAAACGATGTTTTATATACGGTCTACGGTAGTTGACCGAAGGGGGACAACTCTACATAGCCGTACTCGGTTTTAAAAGGATGGATAAATTCAAGTCCAAATCAAAACGTTTTGTAGCAGGAAAATCTGCCACAGATGGTACACTAAGTATAGTGAATCAAATCACCCATCTACCTGTGCATTTGTCGATCTAAAAAGGGCATTCGATACAGTCAATCACGAGTTACTGTTAGAGATTTTATGCAAATGAGGTTTTCGTGGAAAAATATTTTTTAAATGCAAAGTTATTTATCAAAATGGCACCAAGTAGTGGGACTATCCAATCATACAGTAAGGAAATCTTTGTCAAATGTGGTGTGTCTCAGAGTACGGTGTTAGTCTCTCTTTTATTTAATACGTATTTGAATGATATTTTGGAAATTGACTGCGTGGGTAAAATGGTCAGCTTTGCGAATGATACTAATCGAGAATAACTTTTGTAAAATCATTCATTTTTTTCAACACAAGAAAATTAACCGTCAACTTTGGAGACACGCATTATCTACACATCATACGCAAGACATTTAACTCCATTATTCAAATCTTTCCTTCAAACATTAACATCTAAGGTGGGACATCCATGCAGCCTATAGTTTGAAGAAAATAAGATTTGTTACAAACAAAATTAAATTTATAACATTAGGTATCTTGATAGAAAATTATATCCGCAGTATATATCATTCCTAAATAGACGAGCATCTAATGTTTGACATATTAAGGTGGGGTACAGCATGTCCAGCATATTTAAATGATATGAATGTTTTACGGAGAACTGTGTTCGGAAAATCAAAATTATATTCAATGAACGATTTATACTCGTACAACGAAACAAAATTATTTGATACTATGTCACTTTATTTATTACATACTATCAGCAATTATGACAAAGATGTCAGTGAGCGCAATAAAATAATACATTGCCATGATACTCAATATAAATTACGTGCGAAAACTGTACCCAAACCTCACAAGACCATAATGAAGCGATCTTTCCTCTGTTTGGCTCTAAAAATTATATGAACACGTAGCCAAAGACTTAAAACGGTTTCGAAATACAGATAATTTTAAATAGAAATTATCCAAATGAATACGCTCAATAGGAAGACAGCATATTGTTGAACTATTATCAAATATTCATTAAAACCTATCGTCTTCTACCTACATATACATATGCCTTTGATATTAATTTTTCTATAAGTTTCTTTAACCTTTTTTGTTTTGTTTTTGGACGATCTAGCATTGATCCATGTACAGGCCTCATCCTTCTGTGGATTTAAACATTTATTTACCCATTCTAGATTGTTATTATTGTTTTTATATTATGGAGTAAATAAATATCTACTACTAGTTAAACACGAAAAACGTATTTGCATTTTGTATACGTGAATCAACGATTTTCTGTCCGATGCCTACAAAGGACTTCGTTGCAAACAAGGTTTTGATGTACAATCCATTAAATTAACCATTTTATTGAAACATTCATGACACAGGTCTGCCCAAAATTGGGAAATCAAGTGTTTTCTATGACAATTAGTACTTAGTACTTTCCTTATTCATCCTACTTTTAGAGCTTATTCCTTATTTAGGAACTGAGTTTTACCTGGGGCACGAGTATTTACCCTCTATTATTCACCCTACGTCTGTATGAACCTATTTTTCGCGTTCTTTCTATCAAGAATCTTGCCACATTATAAATATGCTACTCAAATCAACACGACAGGTACAGTAATGGACAAAAGTATATAGACAAATATGAATATTTACCTAAAAACCTTTAGAAAACGAATTCATACTTCAGTGCTCCATAAACAAATGCGTTATTAGTAGAAAAACTAAATGCCTTGTTTTTACATTATCTGCAATGAACACAATACAAGTCTGACTATAAACACTTTTTTATGAAGGACAAAGTTATGTAGACAAATTCTTTTCAACATTAGTTTAGTACAGTTTCATGTCAGAAGAGGATTAGTTTGTGTTCATCAAGTATTGTGGAATAAGTTGAGGGATTTTAAGACCATGCCGCGTCGTCCAGAAATTTCTTTCGATGTGAAAACTTAGATCATTGAGTTATACAAAGATGGTCAAAGTCAAGGAGGCGGGTCTGTTATGGTTTGGGGGTGCTTTTCGGGGTTTGGGATTGGACCTTTACATAGAATAGATGACATTATGGATAAGTTTGTATACACAGACATACTAAGGCGTGTCATGTTACCCTATATGGAAGACAATATGCCCTTAATTAAGATCAATCTTCCAGCAAGATAATGACCCGAAGCATACATCAAATCTGGCAAAGAAATTCTATCTGGATGAAAAAATACCAGTTCTTAAATGGCCTTCACAGTCTCCCGATATAAACCCCATTGAAAATCTATGGGAATACTTAGATAAGCAAATACGAGATAAAAATTATTCAAACAACGATGAACTTTTTGCCGCCTTAGAGCAAAAGTGGAGACAGATTGATGAATCTTAGATCAAGAAACTTCTAGAATCTATGCCGAGACGATGCCAGGTGGTGATTGATAATAATGGTTATGCTACAAAATATTAACACAAACATGGTTGGTTTTCTATAATTCAAAGAACTTTGCTTCTTTTTTATATAATTGTTTTGCTTTGTCTATATATTTTTGTCCTTCATAGTTAAAGTTTATTTCAATTAATTTTTTATTGAAGGGATTCTAATGAATTTATTTATGTATAAGTGAATATTATGCTATAACGAGTTATGTATACAGGTTGGTGTATTAATAAAACAAGTTAAAAAATAAATACAGCACAACATTAATTTGTCTATATCCATTACTGTAATTTCCATACTAACGCCACCATTACCAAAAAATCATAACACTTATCGCATGTGTTGTTTTTGATGGTCGGTCAAAAAGAGTGTTGAAAGCCGACCCACCAGATGAAAGCAAATTGCGCCGACTGGTGGTCGTTCGCCGTAAACTATAATTTAAAATTATAACCGATAAATTTTCGTTCAGTTCTCGTATCCGCCGCATTTTTGTTTTATTTTTTTTTTTTTTTGTTGATCCTTCCACTTCACTGATCTTGTCGGATTAAGCTGATATTAACGCAAGTCTCCCAAGAGTTTTGCTTCCTGTAGTCAATCAGTAGTAGATCAGCAACAATGTGTTGCTATCGTAGCTTCTCGAAACCATATCCAGAAGGGAGCTATTGACATTTTCATTTTCACTCTTTTTGGTGTGTAATAATCCTGCGGATGGTGTACCGCTCTTGTTTTCCCATGCTCTGGCCCATGCTCATGTTAGTGGATTGCTCAACAAATCAAGAACACTGTGTGATTTTTCAATAAATAAAGAACACTTAATAACCCTTGCGATGGTATCTGCTGCGGTTGTATATGTGTGCGCATTATAAAAGGCTGGAAATTTATTGCTAATTCAACTAATTGCAAATAACGCTGAGTTATCAGACCGTCCATCTATTTTACAGCGGCACGCTCTCTCACTTGCGCGAATTGTGAACGGCTCTACTCGGTGAATACGGAATTTTCCAACTCACTGGAGATGCTGTAATATCTTATATTCAATTCCTTATGATTTTTGTAAGAAAATCAGTTTAAAGTTATCCACCAAAAGTCTATTAAGCCCTGTTATCCCGTCAAAACAAGGTTAGTCGGTTTTTGGATGCGTTTTGGGCGCCACCTACTTTGAAAAACTAGGAAATGAAATAACAAGTAACAACTGGTGGGTCTCTGGAGCTAAGGAGACACAAGCTCACGCGGCACACAGTCATTTGGTTTTTCAGACATACCTCTAATGTTTTTTAATACATATCTTTCAAATCGTAAACAAGTAGTAGAGATAGACAACACTATATCTAGTCCGATTGATATAACATCAGGTGTCCCTCAGGGTTCAGTTTTAGGGCCCTTGTTGGACTTAATTTATACTATAGACTTGGGTAGCTCTGTGAAAAACTCTTCTGTGATGTGCTATGCCGATGATACACAGATATATAAGAGCTTTATTAGTAACACTTTACATACTTCAATCAATTAGCTTAATGATGATTTGGAGGCAATAGTAGGATACTCAAATGGTAACAATCTTAAGCTCAATAAGGATAAGTGCTCAGTGATGCTTTTTTGTGCTGCTGTCAAACGTAACACTATATTGAATTCTCTTGATGTAAAAATCGACAAGGAGCGTCTAGCTGTCGTAAATACTACAAAAAATTTAGGGTTGATTATTGATTATACCTTACGGTTTAAGGAGCATGTTTCGTCTATCTTAAAAAAATGTTATGCAACTTTGAAGTGTTTTTATGTCAATCGCTCTATTTTGAATTTTAAAGTTAGAAAAAAGTTGTGTGAGCCTATTATATTTCCAAGCTTATTTTACTGTAGCACTGTGTTCTATCATTGTCTTGATTCTATCACAAAAGCAAGACTCCAAAAACTCCAAAATACTTGTTGTCGATTTGTATTTAATCTCAAGAAGTATGATCATGTTTCCTTAAAGAGATTTCAGCTTGGCTAGACAAACATGGGAGAATATAAACATGAAAAATACAGGATAAATTTCAGATGGTACAGTGATACGCAAGGTGACGTCATTCCACATCAAATATGGCGGCTGCCTCTACGTGTATGGCGATTTGTAATTTCCATGGTCTCGCTGGGATATGGGTATCAAATAAAAGGCCTTAATGAGAGAAATACAAGCAAATAACATAATTCTAGTTAGTGTCTGTTAGTGAAATATAAGAGAATTGTAAAGAAATTACCAAACTAGTTATTTGACATCATAAATACTGAAAACTAAAAACAAATAAAATAAAAAAATACGTTTTGAAGACCATGCTCTTATTTAGCTGTTAATAAAGTCAACAATTAAACATTTAAAAATATTTTTTCCGATTAGATTTAAACGGCAATGAAGCTCCTTCATCTTATATTTTCAAACAAAAGCGTGGTACGTTTTGCCAGCAGCACTTTAGTTCACTTTATTAATAGCTAAATGAACGCTTGTTTTTAAGAACTTCTTTTTATTTTATTTCTTACAATTTCACCTCGCTGGTGGCCAAAGGTGTGCATAGATGTATTGGTTGACATAATTTTAATTGTCTGCTTTTGTTCCTTAGATATATCTGAACCACGTAGATAGTGCGATAGTGCACGTACAACATTGCCCAAAGTTAGCTTATCAGGCGAATATAAAAGTCGCCCTGATGAATATAAATCATTGTTTGTTTTCACAAACGCGAGTTATAAGCAGTGCATGAAACAAGTCGAATCAAAATCAGTGGGCAGCATAGTGATGGATATATGGTCATATGTCACCGAGGAAATTTATTACCCATGATAATGAATATCGATCGATCGACTGGCGCTTACATTTCGATACCACCGATGGGTGCGATAAGGGTTCGATTAATGCTTGCTTATAGTAATTGTTGCACGATTGTTTATTTATTGTTTAGTCTGGAGCAGCTTTTCTCAATAATTCTCAATGTTAAACTTCTCAGGATACTTTGCGGCCTTGTATAGGATAATGCACAAAGCCACTGTCCGTTATCGCTGAATATACAGGGTGTTTCAGTTTATTGTTGCATAACTTTAAGATTCGATAGAACTTTTAAAATTAATGCATAAAGTCTATATAAACATGGGTCGAAAAATGCGTGGCTTCCGAAATTTACTTTCTAAAATAGTTTTTCATAATCAACATATTTGGACGCATGAAAATCCGCATGCAGTTCGGGAAAGAAATTTTCAGCATGAATTTAGTGTGAACGTGTGGATTGGTATCTACCGTAATCGACTATTTGGACCCTACCTTTTGCCTGCAAGGTTAAATGCTGGAATTGTTAAAGGCTGAACATGCAAATATGTGGGATGATGTTATGTTCGATTTAAGAAGATTGGCCTGGTTCCAGCTTGATGGTTGTCCAGATCATTATTCGAGAATAGTTAGAAACTGGCTGGACGAAAATTATCCAGAAAGATGGATCGGCCGTGGAGGACCAGTCGCCTGGCCTCCACGATCCCCTGACCTAAATCCATTAGATTTCTTTGTGTGGGGATTTCTAAAAGAAAAAGTGTACCAGACTCCCGTAACCACAAGAGATATGCTAATAGACAGAATCAGGAATGCATGTGATGAAATAAGGCCTTATTTGAATAATGCTATACCACGTGCGATCATCCGTAGATGTGAATTTTGTATTGAACAATTGGGTTTACATTTCGAGCAACTACTTTAGATTTTGTATGTTTGTCCTAACTATCCAATAGCATTTTAGTAGTAAATAATTAATTTAATTTGTTAAAGATAATATTGGAAAATTAAACAAATTAATATTCTGTTTTTTGTGTTTACTTGGAGTTATGAATTATTGCTGAGTTTTAAAATAAATCTAAACGATCATCTTAATTACTTGTAATGCCCAAATCGAAAATGTAAAAAAAATATTATTTTCCCATAGGTAAATAATTAAAAATGCATCGAACCTTAAAAATCGAAATATCTCAAAAACGGCTAACTATAACGAAAACTCACAGGAGAGCTTTTTTATGTTGAAAAGTGCGAAGAATCAGTTTTTTTATTCAAAAAGCAAAAAATTGCACTAAGAAAACATTTTCGGTCATTTTAATACACTACAGGTACAGTAGAGAGCGCCCTCTAGCGGCTACAGTAAAACTATGCCCATGGTTCGTTTTGTCGTACCAAAAAACCCTTGTATACCAATTTTCACTGTTATACATCAAATATTGTTCGAAATATTTAAAAAAACTATTTTAGAAAGTATTTCAGAAGCCACGCATTTTTCGACCCAAGTTTATATAGACTTTATGCATTAATTTTAAAAGTTCTATCGAATCTTAAAGTTATGCAACAATAAACTGAAACACCCTGTATACTGTCCTTAGATAAAAAGCAGTAAACTAAAAATTAAGTTCAAAATGATGGATTTTTTGGAACTAAATAATTATAAACACAGAACAAAAGTGAATGAATATTGCAGTACATGTCTTTATAGAGAGTCACTTAAGTGTGGTTTCCGATCATAATTGTTAGTTCTTCTGATAGCGAAAAATCCCAGCACCCTCATGATGCTCTTACGTACTACCGTGGCGACTTTGTATGTCGAAAAGGCCGTTCATTATGAAGACAGACGCAAAGATTTTGGCAAATACTTTTGGAGGAAAGTTGCATCGTCCACTTTGATTTGTAGAAAGGTACAAAATTCGCGAAACTGCGTCCAATCTACTCGACCAATGACAACGGCTTCTAACTGCCCTTGAGCTACTCTGTACTTAAGTTAATTCACCGGCTTTTCTAATTTCACTGATAAACACAGGATTTGTGACATGACAATTTTTGGGCGTATCTTACAAGTATGTATTTTGAGACCCTTAAATCAAATCTAAAAACAGAATTTTTCTATCACCCACAGGTGTTCGGTAACATCTACTTTTATGAATTACAATACGTAACATCCCGTGTGCTGCATTTATCGGCGTTTATGCGATGACGCACATATATACTGCTAAGACCTGTCTCTTCCTGTTTATTACATGCGAGCTCTATGTCTAGAGGGCATATTGCGTTTATTACTAGACTAATAGCAGCCGAATCACTTACGTTTTCTGTGTTGAAGAGTACTGAGATGTTCTGAGTACTGTTAATTTTTGTTAAAACGGTGTGTTGTTTTTAGTTTATTGTGATCGAAACTAGCTTTATGGACAATGCCTAGAAGTTGTGTAAATAGTGCGAAATTTTTTTTGTTATGTGTGCGGAGAGCTAACTTTTCCCAAAAACGTACTTTTACTCCTCTTTTGTTGAAAGCATACGAACTTTATTTTTGAATTAAAGTTGGCGAACAAGATAAACTATAGGTTCCTCATATATGATGTAAGACTTGTGTAACATTGTTAACAGGTTGGTTAAGAGGCGACAATCATAAAATGCCCTTTGAGGTACCAATGGTTTGGAGAGAACCGAGAGACCATACTACTGATTGCTATATTTGCCTCAGAAATATTAAAGGTATTGGACCAAAATCGAAACATACTGTTAAGTATTTTAATTTACCATCAGCTTTGCGGCGCATTAAGCATAGTGATAAACTTTCTGTCTCAGTTCCACCAGTATCTTGGATGAAAAAGGTCGAATCCACCTATTCTGAAAGTGTAAAAATTTCCGATCCTTCGTTTGACCTGCCGGGATGATCAACAGCGTCGCATTTGATCACACAGGGCGAACTTAATGGCTTAGTTCGAGAACTAAATCTGTCAAAATACAAATCAGAACTTTTAGCGTCAATATTAAAAGGATGGAATCTTCTCCAAGGTGATGTTAACATTACTTTTTACCGGAAACGGCAACAAGACCTCACACACTGTCCGTCAAGAAAGGGAGTTGATAATTTGTTTGACGCATTAGGACAGAAACATGATCCAAATGATTGGCGCCTGTTCATTGATTCATCTAAGCTCAATTTAAAAGCGGTATTCGTACACAACGGTAATAAATATCCATCTGTACCTATAGCGCACGCACTTCAATGAAGGAATCATGTGAAAATATGCGAGTTCTGTTAGAGCATATCCGTTATAATGAATATGGATGGGCCATATGTATCTTCTTGGAATGCAACTGGGATATACGAAATATTGTTGTTTCAATTGTGAATGGGACAGTCGTGCGCGAGATCGTCATTATGAACAGGAGTGGCCACTACGTCAGGTATTGAGTCCGGGCCTCAAAAACATCGCTCATGAACCACTAGTTGATCCCAAAAACGTGCTGCTTCCACCCTTGCATATTAAGTTGGGAAATTTTTGTGAAAGCTATGGATCGAAATGGAAGAGGATTTCTGCATTTAAAACAAACATTTCCGAGACTTAGTGAGGCAAAAATTAAAGAGGGCGTATTTGTGGGTCCACAATGGGATGTAACATGTCTCTAAAAATTCTCATCTCGATTTTTTTCCGGAAAATTTAGGTGCGGTAATGATGAACATGGTGAACGGTTCCACCAAGACTGCTATAGCAAAACGGTATCAAGGCAAATGGAGTGTCAATTTGCTTGCTGATTACTGCTGGACATTGTTAAGAGATACTTCAGGAGCAACATATCGCTATAAAACATCAACAGCATTCTGAGATTAATGTTTATTCGAGTGTTTATTAGTACTCTTACACACATATCGTTATATTTTACGAGTATAAGCAGCAAATAAGATGCCTTATTGCAAGAAAACCGTGAAAAATCGAATGCTATTTCCGGCTTTTTGGGTATGTTTTACATAATGACCACTTTGTTTTGTCCATGTCACAAGAAATTATTTTAATTTTGTACACCAGTGTTTTTGACGCCAGTGCATTTCGTTTATGATTACCTATAATTACAAAATATACCAGTGATCACGTTATTTAACAAAAATGGTTTTTTTTCACTTGCCACTAGCATAAATGCCGTAAATCAATTTAAAAGTAAAAAAGCAGTAAATTTAAAAACTATACTGCTTTTATGCTCTGTCGGATACAAGTACTGCCTTTTTACCCTTTAAAACCTATTTTGATGTTCGCTTATTTAGTTATATAAAAATGAAAGGTATCTACAGTATATTCAGATAAGAGATAGACCAGATGTAAACAAAAGGTTCGGGTGATTTTCACGCTAACGCCGCCGTCTCGACGTAAAACAGGAGCCCTCATTGGTCAATTCGCAATTAAATGCCTATGCCGAGCGGCAGAGCAGTCGTACCAAGGCAGAGTCACATTCAGGTTCAGACGTGTTACGTATGTCGTGTGCATCATTGCAATTTGATATTTCTTTGGACGTTTTCGTTTGTTATCTTATTAAGTTGTTGAGTTTGTCGTTGTTATTGTTATACCTTGGTATTGATTGTTATTGTTATCAACTGCTTGCGCAAAATGCCCAGTAGTACAGATACTGCCGATGAAGTTGTAAACTCCTGTAGTCCACCTAGGAAACGCTCTAAAAAAAGACACCTGAGTGCAGAAATGAAAGAGGTCATTTTGAATATATATAAGATCGAGCGCGAGGAGAACGAGGCATCAACCATCAAAGAAATTGTTGTGAAGTTTTCTCACAAAGTTGGGGTGTGTCGCGCATCAGTGTTTAATGTGTTAAGAGAATACAAAAAAAATCACACCTTTTCTGAGCCAATGACCAGTAAACATCGCAAAAGTATCGTTAAATCATTGGATGAAGCTGATAAGCATGCGATTAGGAGGAAAGTGCATGAATTCTTCTTTAGGAATGAAATACCTAGTATAGATAAAGTACTGCAGGAGGTAAATGGAGATACAACGTTGCCAAATTTCAAACGATCAACTTTCCATGCGTTACTGAAGCATTTAAATTTCAAATGGAAAAAACGGGGTCGTAATAGTTTACTACTGGATAGAGAAGAAATTGTGCTATGGAGGAGGGATTATTTAACAAAAATTGGGAAATATAGAAATCAAAACAGGAAGATTTATTACCTTGATGAAACGTGGGTAAACGCAGGACACACTACAGGTAAAGTATGGGTTGATGATTCTGTAACTTCATCCAGGAGGGCCTTTCTAGATGGACTGTCCACCGGATTAAAAAATCCAGCAGGTAAATACGAGTAATAGACAACAATCGGATGTTTTTCAAACCTTGGGAACAAGGTTCTAAAAATTAATTCCAGGGGGCAGATAAAACATATTACAAGTAACAAAACTTTTATAACTTTCGATAAAATGCGTGGATGTTTTATTGTCATTTTCATTTGTTAGAACTTTTTTAAGCCATGTTTTTATGTGTTTTCGATATTTCAATAATTTTTTAATATAATCTTAAAATATGTCGAATATTATAAACTTAAAAAAAGTTACTAAGTTTTATATTGTGTACCGTTCCTAATATTTCGAATCATTTTAATTCATACTTTAAGCTTTATAAAGTTATAATTTGTTAATATTAATATTTGCGCGTATTTCAGGTTCCTGATCATTCATTTTTTAAAGGTTTATAACTTTAAATTAAATTGTGAAGCGCTGAGTAATCATACGACGTTCAATATTCTTTCTTTCAATATGACTAAATAATCCCAATTATAGCAATCTGATACTCATGTCTCAATGTTTTTTCGCTGAATGTGATGAAAACATTTGAAAAAGGTTCGCTTATTGAAATAAATCTACACCAGTTAGTACTTCGATTTCCAGGTAAAGGGAAAAGGCTCATTATCTGCCATATTGGCAGTGAGGATGGATTTGTTGTTGACGGTCTGTGGTGCTTTGAGTCTAAGAAAACTGGAGATTACCACGAGGAAATGAATGGCGAATCGTTTGAACAGTGGTTTTCAAAAATTTTACCGAACTTAGAGGAAAACGCAGTAATTGTGTTGGATAATGCGCCTTATCATTCTCGAAGAATGGAGAAGGTCCCAACAACGGCTTCAAGGAAAGTTGATGTTCAAAATTGGCTCCGCTCGAAAAATATCAACTTTGAAGAAGCAATGCTGAAAGTACAATTATTAAGAATTGTCAAGGATCACAAGGCGGAATATCAAAAATACTAATCTACTACTACTACTACTACTACTACTAATCCCATTGAGCTCATATGGGCAGAGGTTAAAAATTATATAGCTAAGCACAATACAACTTTTAAATTTTGTGACCTCAAAGGACTTTTCAAAGAAGCACTAGAATTAATAACAGCGCAAAAATGGGAAAACTGTATTAAGCACGTGAAAGACAAAGTTGAAAAGAGAATGTGGGAACTGGACAATATTTTAGAGGAACAAGTCGAGCCATTCATTATTGACGTTGGTGCTTCAGGCAGTAGCGATGATAAAAGCTCATCAAGCTCATCTTTCCAATAAAAGATGTCGTTCATCAAATTCGGTAAGTTATAAGTAATTATAAAGCTACTGTATTTTTTAATTAATTATTGACATTTTTGAACCCATTTTGGCAAAACCTATTCAAGAATCTACTTTCTGACAATGTTCAACCATGCACATTTTTTTACGTTTTGAACGTTTTAATTTGGTTACATACTTACACCTAGAAATCAAAAATATACTAATCAATATTCTAAAAGCAATTTTAAGAGATATACGATTATTTTTAATTTAGGCTAATTTAAACGCCATTTTGAGATTATATTCGACTGTATTTCACCAAACATCAGGCGGCATCCGAAGCTGGAAATCGAAGCGAAAATTTTGAAACCCTTATGTATATTTACATCATTATATATTTCTTACCCCACCCCCACATGATCCTATATCCATCACCAATCGTATACACATCGAATTGTGCTAATTTACTACAAAGTTACGCAAAGCAGCATCTACCATCTAAAATATGTACTGCGTGACTCTTAATACGTCCCTGCCGAATGTTACAGCGTTCGATGATCACGTGGTCTTGTTTATGTCCGGTCTATCTCTTATTTGAATATACTGTAGGTCGAATACAGCCAAACTATTATTCCAAACATGAAAATTTGTTTAAACCTGAATGCGATTCTAAATTTTTGCTACTGTCGCATGTCGCCGTATTGAGGTTACAAAAACACTAAGCAAGTACTGCCCTATACTTTATTATTTTTTAAATATGAATCTCTACTATTTATATTACGATGTTGTGCAACAATTGCAATTTGATATTTCTTTGTTTATTTCGCAAAGTGATAGTGTGATTTTCTATCGTGAATACGAAATTAAAAAATTGCCTAAGTAGGCCTCAATTGCCTTCCAAATAGAGACGAGCTACATGACTCCGTTCTTTATCCGACGCAAAGGATATTTAAATATAATAAATTATAGGCCTGAGCAAACCTAATTAACCCGGAGGGCGCCCAGAATAACTGGCAGTTACACCTATTCCAGTGCCCAGAGTTCTAATTAACAATTTACGAGGAGAGGCTGGGCTGAACGTTCACGTAATTAAGTTGGAAAATTTAACAGTTATTAGTATCGTAAATAATAGCGATAAAACAATATGGCGAACGTCAGGACGTCGAGTCGCGAGACCGGCGAGAGTAAATCACTCTTTTATTAACTCTCATTGTTTGAACAGCCTATTGGTTGTAAACACTGACGACTGACCGAAGTCGATTGCATGAAGTTGGTGTCGTTATATGTTACGGATATACGGGGGGAATTCTGTAAGTTCATAGGTTAGAGTGCCCACTTCTTGGCACTTATGGTAAAAAGACGATTAAAGTAGCCATGGGAGTGCCGTAGGGTCATCGCTTTGGAACGTGTTCTATGATGGGGTTACTCGGTTACAGCCCAACTAACAATTATCACTCCTATTAGAGTTGCAAGAATGATTATACAGTTATTCCTTACACAGCATTGTATACTGTAAGAACATTGGCAAAATCCTCTTAGAACAGCTATACGGAATGGGCACACCTAATAGGATACTTCAGTCATTTAAGGTGTTGTATAAGGGCTGCAGCTAACAGTTATACAACAGAAGTGTAAGCCTCTTGCAGCCGCTATAGGACATTTGCGTCAGTGCAAGATTCAGTTTTTGTCAACTATACAACTATTCTGTTACGTGATTCTACTTTATTGCAACCAAACTATTTCTTATGTATTGTATAGACGAAGTGAAGAATATTTATCTAACACATTACAGTCATCTTGTTTACTTACATATCGGCCATTCTGAATTGGTATATTATGATAAACGTTTACACTGTGATATAGGGCTATCACGCAGCAAATTTTATTGTGATTATCGTGCAAAGTAGTTACGCAATTTCTACGGGCTTCGTATTTGATGCATATTTTGATGATGACCAAAAGTATGTCTAGATTTTTAAGATGGAAAACTGAACTTATCTGAATCAAATCTTCCTCAAATCCTATATTTAGACACAATTACACTAATGTTTATCACTTTATATCTGTAATTTCGAACTGAAACATAATTATTTAATATTAAATAGAGGAATAAATGTTTGCTCAATATGGCGGGTGGTTGTGTATAATCACGGCATCGTCCATGTTGCCTTTAGTTTATTAGAATATTTTGGTGTTGCCTGCAGGTTATTATACAACAATTTCACAAATGTCTGAAATGAAATATCGACAGAATCGAATGATTTACCCAGAATTTGTACCAGATCTATATCTACTGTTTGAACAGTTGATAAAACCTTTTGAACCAATATGCATGCGTTGTTTGTCTTAAAACATTGGTTATGGCATTTTAACAAAAATATGACAGCAGAAAGTTAGGTTATGGTGAAGTTGTATACCAACATATTTAGCATATGTACAGCCTTTAACAGTTACTAAACAACAGTTGTATAAGTGATTCCGTTGTGAGCAACTTGTTGGCTAAACTAGTAATATTCGATCTGAAGCATTATATGCACATATTTGGTGCATAACTAATATGGTTTATCCTTTGGCAACACTATGTAAAATCGATAAGTCTGTAAAATAATTCACAATATTAAATTAAAATGTTTCAAAATTCAGAAACAAATGTGACAACTTGTCCCTTGCTGGGGTTGGATGTCACATTGCTTGGGGTGGTTGTCACGTGTATTTTAGATCATTAATAATTTATATCATACTTTTAAACATATTTATTATTACAAATAAGACATAAAGATTTGGTATTTAGATACCAAATCTTTATGAGAAAAAATCAGAAGAGTTTTTTTTACAATTAGTCACTATCGCAGTTATGACATATGTAAAGTTCGCGTCCATCAGTGCACGCATCATGAGACCAACCATTACACGATGAGCATTCCACCCATTCTTCATTTGACGCGCTGTTAGAAAATGGTTCAAGACAAATCAAGCAAAAACATTCTTCTCCATCAGTTTCATTATCTGAACAGGACTTTTTCCGAATCAAAACGTCCCTTTTCACTGTTTCCCTGTTCCTCTTTTTCTTGTTCGAGCATTTATTTTTCTCTTTCTCTAATTCGTCTTTTACTGGAGTGTCAGTGAGTATTGCAGTCCCTCGTTTACGACGGGAAACTCGATTCATGTTTCTTGCCAATGCCTTTGGATAAGGTCTCAAACTGTCTGTGTTTTGTCCTCTCGTATATTATCTATTGTTTCCTGCTTGTTAATATTTATCAGACTTACAGTTTCATCTTCGTTCAAGATGGTTGGATTTGGCCCAACTTTCTTTTCGCTTAAGGTTTCCGGGTTTGGTCCAGTTATTGCTGAAAATATCTCTGTTGTAAGGAAACAGACCCGACACCCAAAGTCCAGACTATATTTTTGGGAATAAATGCGAGGGGGTATGCAATAGAGACCACTGAAGGTTTGTCGTATATAGTCATGGTCTTACCGGGATTATTTAAAACCCTCTTCTTCTGGCAACAACGCGGTCGGGTCTTTGGACAGTTGTAATCCCAGGTTCGTCATGTTCCAGATTTCGTGAGGCTCAAATTTATATTTTTCCATAACTGAAGCTAAATTATCAAAAATGCGTTGTCGTCCGTTTTATTGAAACTACTGGCTCTTGCTAAACTGGTTGCTCCCAGTTTGCTAATAGACAGTACAGAATGACGTTTCAGAAATGCACTAAACCAGTCAGGACCAGCTACTTTATGGAGCTTCCAATCTTCCGGCATTTTCAAGGAAATAGCATTAGCAAATTCGTATGCCAGTCCACGTACTTGCTTGGTTGATAATCCAAAATAAATATCAGATGCTTTGAGTACATATTCCACTAGATGATTTTCAAGTTCAGGCTCAAATACTAAATGATTTTTGATGTAGCCAACTGAAATTGACGGCGCAACAACTCGATCATCAAGTAATTCAGATTCTGGAATTTTCTCACAGTATCTTGCTAAAGTACGGTAATTTACATTGAAGTCAGCTGCCGCTTTTCTTATTGAGGATCCTAATCTGACTAACCTAGCAGCTCTTAAAAGTACGTTAGGTGGCGCTTGGCCCATCTCAGTCTTCCTTTTGAAATTTCGAACCATGCTTATGTAACCTGAAAATATTAAAAAAATACATTGTACCAATACATATAGGTACGTGGAATCATGTGCAAAGCTAATCGACTAGTGTGGGGGCTGGTTGTCACATGTGACAAGAGGCCCCCGCTAATTTGAGACAACCTGCCCCACTAGATAATTAATTTTTAAGGTTAGATAGCGTCACTAAATTAACAAATTCAAAGTCAATACTTACGTTAAGTCGTATTCGGATTATTGAAGAGCAAAATAAATTCAACAGTTCTTTTTATTATCAAATGTAGTCTTGAAAACACAAATTATGTGGCGAACGAAAAATTTACTCAGGTTAGGCGATTTGATTATTTTTGTGCGTGCGACCTTAATCTACCAACGACAATTTTCGTACTGAATACAAGTGTTCTGCGCGGACACAGAAACGATGTGTAGTGCGCCAGGCAGCTACATCTTGCGGAGCTGCTAAGATTTAACAATTGTGACAACGAACCCATGTGACAACCAGCCCCAGTCTACCCTACACGCGGAGTGGGCACACCTAATAGGTCACTTTAGTCATTTGGTTTATTAGAATATTTTGGTGTTGTCTGCAGGTGTTATACAACAATTTGACAAATCTCTGAAATGAAATAGAAATGAAATACCAATATCTTCTGTTTGAACAGTTGACAAAACCTTTTAAACCAATATGCATGCGTTGTTTGTCTTAAAACACTGGTTATGGCATTTTAACTAAAAAGATGAGAGCAGAAAGTTAGGTTATGGTGAAGTTGTATACCAACATATATTTAGCAACAAATGTATGCCGAGCACAGCAATTTTGTACTATAAAAGTTGTAATATTGTTGAAGATGTACAGCCATTATCAGTTACTAAACGACAGTTGGATAAGTGCTTCCGTTGGGAGTAATTTGTTGATCAAAGTAGTAAATTTGCAAACCAAAACAACAAGGCTCGTGTTTGTTGTATAAACGATTCCATGGATGCCACAACAACCATTTTGACTACCGTGCACGTAAGCCGTATAAACTAGTTGTATAAACGTTTATGCAACAGTTCATAATTCGTCTTGAAGGTGTTGTATGCTATGAGAATATTTTAAACCCCTCATTTTAGAGTAAATGTGCTGCAGGAAGCAAATTTGCATTCCACACAACATTAAGCCAACATTTTGGCGTTCAGGCAACAACAATAGAGAGCTTTTACGAATGAACAGTTCAAATTATTATAGCACTACTTTGCTAGTTGGGATACACTTGAAGGACCCTTGGCATGCGGAATCACGAGAGTTACCATATGGGTGGAAGAAAATGGCTTGAAGTTAGCTCCTCAGAAGACGTAAGTTGTGGTAAGTACTTTCTGGCAGACAGAAGCCAACTTCATTAGCTGTTAAGGTTGATAACGCCGTGAATCAGACCCAAAATACAGTTAAGTGTATGGGTTGACAGAGCTCTGAAAGTGGTTGAACATACAAGGTAGATAAGGTAGTAGATCTTTGATACGGCTGATGCCATCTGACGGAGGCTCCAGTAATGAGAAGCGCAGGATTTTGGCAGAGGTGACACACTCAATTATGATGTACGGAGCTCCTGTAGGTATAA
Source organism: Acanthoscelides obtectus (assembly GCA_963669975.1). Classification (NCBI taxonomy): domain Eukaryota; kingdom Metazoa; phylum Arthropoda; class Insecta; order Coleoptera; family Chrysomelidae; genus Acanthoscelides; species Acanthoscelides obtectus. Next base: position 25,029,798 of record CAVLJG010000001.1, read on the forward strand.
TAATAACAATAATATCATGTAACCAAATAAGTTCGTACGGTTGATGTATATCGCACATTGCCATGGATGTTGTTGATCGATAGCGATTATTTGTTACCTGTCGTCACTTTAGTATGAATCCTAAACAGTAATTTGAAGTTGTTTACTGTATGAGTACAAACTTGGTACAAAAGCTGCAGCAGCGGCGCGAAAAATTTGTACCGCATTCGGAGATGATGCCGTTGGTGATCGAACAGCACAGAAGTGGTTCAAAAAATTTTCTTCGGGAGATCTCAGTTTGAGCGATGAACCGCGTTCAGGGAGACAAGAAATCATGAACAACGAGGATCTTCGACAGGTTCTGGACGCAAGGACAACGTGCCAAGAACTTGCATACATGTTCAGAGTGAGTCCTGAAACTTTTCGTTTGCATCTTCATCAGCTAGGAAAGACGTGGAAGTTAAGCAAATAGGTCCCACATGAACTGACAAACGATAACAAATTAAGTCGTCTTACCATTTGTTCAGCAAACATTTCACGCAACGCTAATGAACCATTTTTTTAATCGGTTATTAACCTGCGTCGAAAAATGGATATTCAAATTCTAAGCGTTCGTATCATTGGTTGTCGCCTACTGATTCGGTACCACACACGCCCAAGGCTTCCTTGCACCCAAACAAGGTTTTGTTGTATGCAACCATCACTGCTAACTTGCATTGCGCGCAGCTACAACGAGTACAAGTAGGACTCATCCAGAAACAGCCTTCTTTGATCAATCGGAAGAAAGTGATATCCTTGCAGGATAACGCCAAGCCTCATACCGCAAAAGTGACCCGAAAAAAAATTTCCGAACTCGGCTGGGAAACGTTTCCGCACCCGCCATATTCTTCCGACATTTCGCCCAGTGATTATCATCTTTTTTTGTCTCTTGTCAGCTGTATGAGGCACTGACAGTCCTCCAATTTTTTGACTCCAAATCCAGGGAGTTCTACAATACCGGTATACAAAAGTTGGTTCTACGTTGGCAAAAGGTCATTGAATGTGATTGTAATTACTTCGACGAATAAATAGTGTCTTATTGTTTCTCAATAAAAATTTATATTTTTCTACTAAAAGCCGTACGAATTTATTTGGTTGCCTGATAATAAAACATCTTTATTGGGTGGTGTTTAGCATAAGCTATTCTACCAATTATCCCGTAAAATGTCTATCCACAAAATAAACAATAAAAGCAATACCACTAAAAATGCCGAGGTTTCAACATAAAATTGGATTAATTGAGTAAAATAAATCAAGATTGGATGAAAGTATAACATTATAGATACTTATAGAATGTTTCTGCATCTGTTTTAAGCAGAAGTGGGGGAAAAAACATGTCAATGATTGCTTGAAAATGGTTTTTTATAAATATTTTTTCAAATTTTCGAAATTTAAGGCTTTAGTATCAGAGGGCGAAGCATTGTACATGATAGTAGCATTAGAAGTAAAACATTTAGTAATAAATGTTTTGTGAGGGGGCATTATTATCGTATCAATAAAACGAATACCTCTTGAGTGCATAGAACCACGAAATTTTAACTTTCAAAAATGGGGAAATTGAGGTAAGTGAAAGCTTATGAATATAACATAGTGAATGAAATTTAAGTAGACTATTAATAGATAACCAATTTTATGAACGAGGAGGTAAGGTGGTAATAGATGTTCAGGTTACAGGTTAATCTGAAACATGAATTTTGAATTTTTTGCAACTGCTTGACAGATACTGAATCTAAAAACAAATGATACACAATGTCGCATTATGTAATTTTTTAAATAATTAATGACTCACAGAGAATTCTTTTAGTTTTGTAATTGAGAATTTCTTTGTTCACGAAGTACTAAAAACAACTTTTTGTAACATTGTTCACATCAGAATAAAATGCCTAGATTTTTTAAAATTCCACAAATTTCACCATTTAATGATATAGTCGAATATTTCTTAATTTATTTTATTTATATGAGTAGAGAATATAATTACTTTTGATTTTTCTGGATTGAATCTAAGATCATTAATTTTTGCATCCTTGTCGATAAATCTAAAGTCTTCATTAATTTGAGCCTCAGTAATTATTATATTGGTAGTATTAAAATTATCGCATAACCTCGAGTCATCCGCAAAAAACTGACTATTGCAGTGTTTAACAACCTTATCCAGATCGGAGATATATAAAATAAAAAGAAGTGGCCCAAGAATCGACCCATGAGACACTTCCGATGATATTAAAGCCGCGGGAGAAGTGTTGACATCTATGGCAACCCTTTATGAAATATTTCTCAAAAAACCATTCATTAGAGCAACTGATGATTCAGAGAAACCATAAAATTTACATTTGGCTATTAAAAATAAAGGATGTAGTTTGATGATTATCCCAAGCCCTGACAATAATGTCAATTAAATCCAACAATAATAATAAGGCTTCAAGGAAAAATAAATATAGATGGCTAATAACGAGAAGCCAGCGTGGTATGCGCTTACATAACGATGTCGACCAATGCACTGCTGGTGGCAGCTGGTATCCCGCCAATTGATTTTCCATCTGCGAAGAGGTGCGCACTCTATACAAAGGGCGTCGAAGGTACAAGCGACGAAAGAGAGGCGTTTTTGTCAGTTGCCAGAAGAGATATGATACAGCTGGCCATGGTGTATGGACCAAAAGGCTGATCCCAAATATGAAAACTTGGATTGACAAGGGAGCGGTGCGGTGCGATACTATACTGCACAGTTCTTTACGGGACATGGTTGTTTTAACAGCTACCTGCTGAGGGTAAGAAAGAGTACGCGAACTGCGTACATTAAAACGGAAAGGAGGATACTCCTAATCAGCTTTAGCGGACGCTCGATGAGAGGCTCTATGCTGACAATTTTGCCACGCGTATACGCGAGGAAAAATGGGTTGATGTTCAAATAATGATGAGTCTTTACTCAGCACGGGAGAAGAAACATAGATCAAGAGACAAATAGTGAGTTTTTATTTTCCTCAGTTGTACATGTACATCTGTGTACGTAAATATATGTATACGATAGAGAATACGTGACTAACGCCTTCGGTATGAAAACGTAGCGCAACTTTATCCACTATAAAGGAATGCTGTTTTAGTGAGTATGCCATTTCTGGAGAATCTCACACTTCGAGAAGGAAGGGCCGGCAAGGCAATCCTGTTCGGTTTTTTTATCTGACAGTGCCTGTGAAACCTTTCCCCTGCCCAAAACAAACTCTGAAACCTAGTGCCATTACCATTAGCGTGTGGCAAGGTAGACTTAAGACACCGGGGGTGGGGTTGCAGAAATTCATAAAAATCCATATTCCTTTTTTTTGTAAGTCCTTTGTGCTGTGCTAGAGGGAGCTTTAAGCTATAACCATCGCATCTTAAATGAGAGGAAAACGATCGTTAAGCTATTCGCCCATAGGTGGCGTTCGCGACGTGTTGACTGCCCAAGCTATTGACCGTAAGCTAAGCTACTGATTGTTTTTGCTTCATCAAAGATGGTTTGACTTTTGAACGAAGGGCGACCTATAAAAACCATGTTCACTAGAGATCGATGATGGTGTTGCCAGATTTACTGTCACTAACCTATAAAGAACAACAAACCTCCTTGCTTGGATCAGTAGAGTCAAAGTCATTATACTGATGAAGGTCACTGTTGTGACCGAAACACAACTACCATCAAAGCTTCATCGAGAGCAGAAAAGCTGGCATTAATCATAGGTATTACATATCAAATTGCTGGACAGTCCCTGAGGGTCAATCTGCATTTCTATTTACTACACAATCAATGCTACCGATTCAATATATTGCACATTTTAAATACCTTATGAGAAAAAGCTCAGTTATCTTTGTCCACGTAAAAGAAGACTGCTTGATATGCTACTTCCGGAAGTACCCAGTATAATGCCATATAAAAAAAAGGCAAACAAAAGTATCTAAATTTCTATTATGAGCATATATACTAAGTGACATATAAATCCGAACACCCAGTTTAAATGGTTTTATTTTAATCAAATTTTGTATAAGTACTTAATGAAGCATAATAAGTAAATGATAAAAATTTCAAAATGATTGCACTGCTTTAAAGCCCTTTGACCTTTAATAATGTGTGGATGCACCCTGATGTGCTACGCATTCTCCAACGCGCCTAGGCATGCTTCTGATCAGGTGGTCAATGTCCTCCTGTGGTATCTCATTCCAGGCAACCACCAACTCCTCTCGAAGTGCTTCTAGAGTCTGAGGAGGACGTTGCAAATTGAGCAATCTCCTACCCATCATATCCCACACGTGCTCAATTTGGGATAAGTCGGGAGATCTTGGTGGCCATGGTAACAATGTGACATCATTATGTTGAAAGAAGTCTATTGTGACTCTTGCAACATGTGGTCGGGCATTATCTTGTTGGAAAGTTGGATCTGCCAGGGTGTCAATATAGGGTAAAAGATGGGGTTCTAGAACCTCGTGGATATAACGCTGCGCGTTCATGTTACCTCTGATGAAGATTAAAGGTGACCTGGAACCATAAGCTATAGCACCCCAAACCATAACTCCAACAGTGTGATGAACATGTCTTTCAACAAAAAACTGTGGATTCCTCCTTTCACCACGTCGCCTTCTAATCCTGGCACGACCATCGTGCATGCCTAAACAAAATCGAGACTCGTCACTAAAGACAATACTATTCCATTCCTGATCCCAGAGTGACCGTTGTCTGCACCACTCAAGGCAATTACGTCGGTGTAAGGGTTAGAAGGCGACGTGGTGAAAGGAGGAATCCGCAGTTTTTTGTTGAAAGACATGTTCATCACACTGTTGGAGTTATGGTTTGGGGTGCTATAGCTTATGGTTCCAGGTCACCTTTAATCTTCATCAGAGGTAACATGAACGCGCAGCGTTATATCCACGAAGTTCTAGAACCCCATCTTTTACCCTATCTTGACACCCTGGCAAATCCAACTTTCCAACAAGATAATGCCCGACCACATGCTGCAAGAGTCACAATAGACTTCTTTCAACATAATGATGTCACATTGTTACCATGGCCACCAAGATCTCCCGACTTATCCCCAATTGAGCACGTTTGGGATATGATGGGTAGGAGATTGCTCAATTTGCAAGGTCCTCCTCAGACTCTAGAAGCACTTCGAGAGGAGTTGGTGGTTGCCTGGAATGAGATACCACAGGAGGACATTGACCACCTGATCAGAAGCATGCCTAGGCGCGTTGGAGAATGCGTAGCACATCAGGGTGCATCCACACATTATTAAAGGTCAAAGGGCTTTAAAGCAGTGCAATCATTTTGAAATTTTTATCATTTACTTATTATGCTTCATTAAGTACTTATAAAAAATTTTATTAAAATAAAACCATTTTTTAAACTGGGTGTTCGGATTTATATGTCACTTAGTATACAAGCGAATACGTAGTTTCAGCGCCATTTATAAGGGACTAACCTTTTCAAAATTTATACAGTTAATAGGAAAACAGCTGAGATAAGTTCTCATAGATGACGTTGCGGTGTCTCATTTTATCTCGGATATTCTTTTGGGCGCGGGAATATAGTCTTAAGTTGGATATCTTCAGGTAGAATACGATAATCAATCGTTAACACACCGCCGTACGCCACTGCTAACGTGGTGTGTAAGTACGCGCGAATCTCACCGTGCAGAACGAGAGCAGTTGGATCAGGAGTGTACGATGCGTCGTGTTACTTACAGTTGAGTACTTGATCACTGTTTCTAGGTTAGGTTAGGGTTAGGTTTCTTATGAGTGCATCAATAACGATCCTCCACTGCGACACTTTGGCCTATTGTGACTCACACCTATTTATATTTCCCCCATTAGCTCCAACCTCCTAGGGAAGTCGATTAACTTGTTTGGAGAAATATCCTCCAGGTCTTCTGCTTGGAGTACTACGTCTCCAAGTGTGTTGTACCTGATTCTGGCAATTGCAGGGCATCTGCACAATACATGCCTGACCGTTTCATCTCCCTCCAAGCACAGTCTGCAATCAGCGCCTTCCGCCGTAGTAAAGAGTCTGTTACCTTTCTTCTCAAGATTGGTATAGTTACCTTAGCATGGGTTAACCCTGCTAATCCTTCCCAGTATTGATGGATCTTTCTGTCCATCTCTGCGGAGATTATTTGTTTAGTCGTATCGTATGCGATCCCAATCGCTGGCTCAGGCCCTATGAAGGGTGTGCTAGCTCCACTCCTTGCCAGAGTGTCAGCTGTCTCGTTTCCCTCTAGACCTGTGTGTCCTGGTATCCGTATGAGACGGACTTCATTTCCCTCCCCTATGCCACCGAGAACTTCTTTTCAGTTCCACACTAATTTCGATGTCGATTAGGTGGAGTCAAGTGCTTTAAGTGGGGCTTGACCATCTGAAGAAATAATTATAGTTCTGTGTCTCAGCTGCCGTTCTGCGATCATTCTGGCACCCAGTTCTATAGCATATAGCTCTGCCTGGAAGATCGATGCCCAGCTTCCTAGGCTTTTTAATCTTTAGCTTCGGCACGAAGGTACCAGCTCCAACACCTATCTTTCTTATTTCCAATCATTCCTGTTTCGCAATTATCTTTGGCCATTTTGATTCTCCTAGATATTGAAAAGTTTGAACTTTCAATATTCACCACGTACATGTTTTTATATCATAGCAGCCTTCTGCCGTCGGACTTTCGATTTATTTGTACCAATGAAAATTTTTACAAGATGGACCAATATATGTATGTATGTATGTATGTATGTATGTATGTATGTAGCTCTACATGCCTACAACATTTTATACTTCTATCAACGATAAACAGGAAGTTTAAAGTTTCTCTAATTATATACGGCCACGGCATTAGTATTTTGAATGCACATTTACATTAGTAGGTTTTGTTTCTGTAATGAGGAAAACTTGACCAAAGCCATCATAAGAAAGCTTGTAACCAGGTTCAGTAAGGCAAAGTACCTAGTCAGATTTCAGGCCTAAAACATCCTTTTGTGAAAAGTGTAGAGGTTTGGGGACCTATAAATATATATGTTTACAAATCATTATACTAGATATACTACTATAGTAGTACAGATTAAACAACTTGACAACAGCAGAGCTGGAAAGCAGGAAACGCCATAAGTCAGGATAAGAATTTGACTTTTTGCATAGATGCGGGTTTTCCTATATACCCACTCACCCCAGAGCTTTTTGGCGTTTTTACTTCCTACTCCTAATTGCGAATAATTTCTAACTTGAAATATGTTTTTGGATGTTATGACACGAAAAACTACTTAGATCATTAGTTTCCGTCGGTCTGTCTGGTAGTCCTTGAAAGTACTGCTCGGATTTGCATGACATTTTTGCACAACTACGCCAAGAACGAAAAAGCTCGTCGTTTTTTTGCCATTTCAGGGGATCCAGATCAATCTTGAAAAAGATGTCTGGGGTGGAAGACTAGGGGGTGGGGGAGATTATATCTCATTTTTCTGATTTTATATGGTATATGTATTATTTATACGCTCTCAAGCCCGGTGATTTTTCGCAACTATTAGCTATATTTCACACATCATAGGTTTCCCCGTAGATTTGCCCTTAGAGGAATGTTTTCGGTGCACGTGTACTTTTGCTTTCCGGGTTCAACCCCCGGCGTAACGGTCTTCTTGATTGTTCTGCTCTTACAACGGCGGTGCTTCAAAGAGCGCAGCCGCGTCTGACGATATGGGGAGGGGCAACGTTGGTTGGTAACTATCGATAGGACAGGGAATTGATGTCTATGGACTAATTGAATGGGCCTGTGTGACTGACTTGATCCCTTTAATTTGGCTATAGTACATGTTTGTAGCTAATTTTCTTTTCAGAAAGTTTAATTTGTGCTGAGCCCATTCCTTTATGAAGGCGTTGCGAAGGAAGTGCAGAGTCAACCTACCTGACGTCATTTTTATGTAGAAAGTGTGCGGTAGGTACAACGCTATTGAATGTTTTTTGTGACTTTTCCCTCTATAGACGATATTTAGCAAGTCCCTGATACATACCGCCTTATACTATATTTTAATTCGTATATCTTATTTAAATTAATAATAAATGACGTGTCAATCTTTTGATACAGGAAACAAACAGCATAATTAATTCGGACTGTAACTATGTTTTAAGTGGAAAATTGATTCAAAGCGATATATTGATTAGTTGAAGGGTAACCTCAAAATTATTAGCGACTTCTGAACGTCAAAATCAGATTACCGAATGCCGAGAGTGTCTCACGAACACTTTATATCACCATAGTAAGTATCTAAGATCCGAGGTATTTAGTAGCTATGAATTCGACAGGAAGTTAGCTACTTCTTCGATTTGATTATGCGAGGTCTTTTCCATTATGTGAAATACACCCCCGAGTTGAACGTTAAACGATTCACTTCTAGCAAAAAGTATAACTCTTGCAATCAAAGAAATGCCTTAACGACTACCTCCACCTTCAGCTTGTTTATCTCAACTACCTATTTGAAAAAGCAAGGCAATTTTCAAAGCTACAATCTAATTCTAGCCTCTCCAGTTTTGTGTGCCACTAAGTTCTATTTCTCCTTTATTCAGATCGTATACCAAATGTTGACACCTACCTGTGTTCAAACTAGGGACCCCAAATGGAGACGACCCCTGGAACATGGGTCCAGGCCCACCAAATGGATTAACAAGCCCCTGATGAGGCCAATTGGGATGAGCAGCTTGGTAAACAGCCGCGGCAAGTGCTGAAAATGGAGTAGGCCTAATAGGCCCTTGACTCAGGAGAGTGTCTTTCGGAAAGGTCTCTTTTTGATGTTGGAACTCACTGTCCTTAGTTGACGCATCTTCGCTTTTCTCTTCCGAGTTCAAGTCCTCCACGTCCACGATAGAATCCTCCTGATTCGAATCATATTCTTCATCGGAGGATTGATTAGGTGCGGGACTTGATGAACTCGGTGTCGGAGGTCGGACAGGCCTTGTGTCGGCCAAAAGTGAAGCCACACTAAAACTGATATGACCATTTTTGTTCGCTGTCTGCTTCTCCATGGCCTCGAGGGGTTCCAGATTTTGGACAGTCATTCTTTGGGCACTATCCGACGGTGTTTTCAGCATATGTCCACTGGGAACGCGTTCCACTAGAGTACCATCGCGTTATCAAACCCTTTCTTACCGACAGAGGCACGCGTTGCACTGACCGATCGTTTGGGAATGGTTAGTTGGCGCTGGAAACAGATGGGAGGAGCTTAGAATGGGCGTGGTCTAATGCTCCGCCCCTAGTTTAAGCGCTTTATTACACAAATCGGCCAATGAGCTTAGTGTTGTCCTTAGTTACCGGCCAGCCGCACAATGGAGTTGTGCTCGGTTTCACTTGGGTGGTCCGGTGTGAGTGTGTTGGTCGATTGTACATTCACCTTTATTTTCTTTTGTGGATTTTTGTTATTATAACTAGGAGGTTTTAGAGCGTACACTTGTTTATGGGCATTTAAAAACGGCCTCTCAAATTGTTATATCTTAATTACGATTGAAGGAGGACGGAGTAGCCTCTCTCTTTCTCAGAGGCGCGCGATATTGATGATGGGGATACAGATGCTAAAACGGATCTTATCGAAAATCTGTTATCTTATAAAATAATTTGAACAGAACAAGTAAATCACATATAAGTCCTCAAACATTGTTTGATCTTCAAAGCATAATATGTTATGTCCTTGGTGGTTCACTGCGGAAAGGTTATCCGAAAATACATTTCTCTCTCTATACAGGGTGTGATGGAAATTGGGACTTTCCTCTTCAGAGTCAACTACGTTTGTAATACCAAGGGTAATTTGCTGCAAAATGACATCGAAAACGTAAAAAGGAGATTGAAGAAAAACGCTCACTATTCATTTGGCATTTCAGGTATTACCCTGTCACAAAAACATTAGCGTGCTTACCTCTTCCTAAATTTGCAACATTTGGGTCTATCAACTGTGTTCAACCAGACAGCTTTTCCCGATATATACAAACATATGCAGCTCTGATGAAAAAAAACATCGAGGTCGACGGCGACGTTCTGAGTATCAAGTTTAACTTTCGTTGCCTTTGACCGGGATATGTCATTGTTTTCCGAAGGAAGACAGTAGCGTAACTAGATTCTAGACTTTTTGGCACCCATTTGCAAAAATGGTCCCTACGTGCACGTTTTTTTGAATAGCAACAACGGAGCTCTGCATTCTGTGTACCTCCCTCATATAGTTCACGTCGAACATGAACATCTCGTCTCTGGAGCTGGTTTATTATATCAGCTACCAGTAGATGGCTCGAGTAGTACAGTGTTAATCAAAGGATCAAAGATGGCCTAATTGCAAGACTTCGCCTCCCCACCACTAGTAGTGCCTCTGTAGTGTCCGTTTATGTTTTTTATCGACGGTCGAGAAAAATAGTAAAATGAGTAATAGTAATATTCATTTGTCTCCAATATACACAACCATTACACATAGAATTTTATAGAGGACAAATAAATGAAGAGCCCGCAGAAGGGTGGCCCTTGTGCGCGGGTAAAGGAAAACAGAAAATACTTATAAGGTACCCGGGGGTAATAAGGCCCACCAGATATTAAGGCCCAACGCTGGTTTACCCAAAGGAAAGCGCCTAAAATATTTATATCGCCATCTGTTAATAATATTTAGTATTATTGTTGCCGGAAATGAAATTTTGTTCTATGGTTATGAGCTTCATGGCTTGTTCTATGGTGTCACGTTTCGCTGTGCTGTATTTTATAAGAATTTCGACCGGTAAGTAAGCAAATTAAATTGTTTTAATAATACGTAGATTTTTCATTATGTATGCATGATAATCTATGTATCTGATAGTTTCATTTTACGTAGCGTTTCTTTTTATGTTGGGTTTGTTTGTTGTTTAATAACCTCAAAATTAATTTTATTGTGCTACAGGTTATAAGGCCCGGGCCTTATTTTCTACAATGCATTGAAAAAGGCTTGGGCTTTATTTTCTGCCGCCATGAATACCCGTATTCATTAGATTTATTTATTCTTTTACAGAAGATGGGTAAAAAAAGCAGAGGGATAAGGGCAAATTCGGATGAAGAGATGATGAGAGAGGCATTAAATTATATTAACGAGGGAAAATCTCAGAGCTGGGTGGAACAAAAATGCGGAATACCCAGACGAACACTTAGGAACCACATTAAATCACAAAGCGTGAAGAGAAAACTAGGTAGACAAACAATTTTGACCGATAATGAAGAGAATGACCTTGAGAATAAAATAATTCGGCTAGCCGATAAAGGTTTTCCGCTAACACCAAAAGCATTAAGAAGGTCTGTGTTCAGGTATGTTGAGCAAAAGAAAATTAAGCATTGTTTCAATCAGGAAACTCGTCTCGCTGGTAGGGAGTGGGTAAGGACTTTTCTGAAAAATCATCCGAGAATATCAAAACGTCGATCTCAATTCATGAATCCAGCAAGAGCCCAAAAATTAAATCGCTTTATCGTAGAAGATCATTTCAAAAAACTAGGAGACTTGTTGGAGCGCACTCAGTTAAAAAATAAAGAAGCAAAAATTTATAACATGGACGAGAAGGGTTGTCGCTTGACTCTTCACCACCAACAAAACGTTCTTGCAGCCAAAGGAACAAAACGAGTGCATGTAATTTCTCATGAACACGCCGAAAAATGCTCTCGGACATGCCATACCGCCGGTCATTCTTTTTAAGGGCAAGAGAATGAAGCCAACCTACTCAGATGGCTTACCGGCTGGCTCAAAAGTTATGATGACGCCTAAAGGGAGCATGACGATAGAAACGTTTGATAAATGGTTAGACCATTTCATTGAATACATGTCGCCTCCGCCAGTAATTTTAATTTTTGATGGGGCCAGATGCCATTTGGATATTAGCATTGCTGAGAAAGCAGAAGCTCATGAGATTCACTTATATTGTCTGCCGAGTAACACCACCCATGAGCTTCAGCCGATGGACAAAGCTATATTTCGAGCATTTGAAGCTTATTGGGACGATGAATTGTTAAAGTACTGGGATAAACATCCTACACGTGATTTAAACAGGGAAAGATTTTCTGAAGTTTTCACACCTACATGGCAGAAAGCAATCTCCATTGGAAATATTACAAGTGGCTTTCGAGCTACGGGAATATGCCCTTATGATAAGGATGTTCTTCCCATTGAAGCATTTGCCCCAAGTCTTGCAACTGAGAAACCTTACCAGGAGACGACCGCCGCTGCCGATGATTCGGAATATGCTTCAGATGACTACCTGCCTTTAGGTGAATTGCGTAAAAAATTAATCCCTTTGAATAATTCCTCCGCGGAAGTGTTACCAACACCAGATCTAGTCAAAAAAAAATCTGCTCCAAGACGTAAAAGCTATAAATTACAAAGCAGTTGAAGTCAAGCGATCCGTATTTTTTAAGGAGGTGGAGTCTCAACTTGATCCCAATCCAGTCTTATCGAATACCGCTAAATCGCCATCTGAATCTGTGTCTTCCATTGCATGAAAAACAAAAGAACATAACGAAGAATGGCACTGTGTGATTTGTTACGAAGACTATGTAGCAGATATGAGACGATGTGCTTCTTGTGGTTTTTGGGTCCATGAGGATTGTGCTGGTTTGACTGCGGACGATACTGAAAATTTTTTGTGTCCAGACTGTATGCCTTAAGTATTAGATTTATACTTAATACCATATTTTATCTTTGATACTGTTTTTTTAGTGTGTTACATTTATTTTTTATTCTATCAGTATTTTGTTGAACTGTTATTTATTTGTCTCTCATTCAAATCTCATTATATGTCGTTGCAGATATTAAGGCCCAAAGGGATATTTTTGATATTTATGTTTGGATATCATTATTTTAATATTTTCTTTTTATTTTTTGATTTTTTTGTGTTTTGTTTATTCGTTTGACTTGTTTTTTGTTCATTTAAATATGGGCCTTATTATATGCACTTGCAGGCTTTAAGTACCAGAAGACAATTTTTTTAATGTTCGCGTCTCGACATATAAGCATGATTATTTTGTGTTCAAACATTACCATTATGTTAGTTTATACCCTTTTCTATTTTTTATAATAATAAAAGTTTGAAAAAGTAAATTTATCTGGTAGATATTAATTATAATTTCTTAGGTGGGCCTTATTACCCTCGGGTACCTTATATCTACTAAATACTAACGATGACGTAACACAATAAAATCTTTTTTTTTATTCTAATTAACAAATGAGTGATGTATATGGATTTTAGTGAAATTCCATATATGTAAGTGACGTATGGATTGTACTCATAGAATATGGTATATCAGAGGAAGTGCTAACCACTAAAGAATAACCTGTGCGTGGTCATTACATCCAGCTGGACCAAAACTAAACTTAAGGTTTTTGAAATACAACACTACAGATAATTTAAAATGGGCCGCAAAGGATTAGTGACTCAACTAAACTAGCGGCTGATCTATCTATAACTATTTTTTCGGCCGCATCACAGACCGCGAAGGCTAAATAGATCTACAATAAATATAATATATGAAGGCTTAAAAAGTACTGGTTAAGAACTGGAAAATTTAATCTCAGAATGATCTACAACTCACAATGTACCTATAGCTCATGCCTTCTTTGTACATATGGATTTTAACTCTTGGGACCGCGTGTAGCCAGGTTTTTATTTGGTTTTTAAATTAGTTTGAATTATTTACTTTTTTGTAATATTGTATTGAAAATTCTTGGACAGAGAAAAATCCAGGACCTTTGTATGAGTGTTTTCTCCGGCTTTGGGACTACATTCTGAGACAGCATTTTCTGACGGGTGCCATAGCAGTGTTCAATTTGCTTGAATGAGTGACGATTTTTGTACTGAAAAGTAATGAGATTGTACTTATATAACTGTCGTCAAAAGCATTATCCTCAACAAACAACTCGTTGGAAGGATATGTCTTTCTCTTTTTGTATGTATTTTTGTTCGCATTCGAGATTTCTGAGGTGACTTCCAATGATACCATAGTTTAAATGAGACTGAACAAGTGCAATATATAATGTTTTTAATGATTTTTCAGTCAGTAATCCTGTTAGATGTTTAAATTTTGGTAACAGCATTCTAATTTTTTTCACGGTGTATTTCTATATGCTTCGTCCATTTCAAGTTTTCATCGAGGATAATACCTAAATATTTAATATCACTGGTCCGTTTGATAGTTATTGTGTTAGATTAATGTTTAGCGTGTCGTACTCTGGCAAGTGATTTTTTTAGGAAGCAAGGCGGACAAAGTTGGTTTTTGCGATATTCACGGTCAAAGGTTACTGTTATAAAATTCAGGAATAGTTTTAAGATCATCCTCAATGAGTATTTTTAGTTCTGCCCAGTTAGCACCTTCATATATAACTACCGTATCATCCGCAAATCCCAAAATTGTTCCTTTGCTGTCCAATGAAAAAAGGTCATTTATGTAAATATTGAACAGTATCGGTCCTAAAACCGTCCCTTGGGGGACGCCATATTGTACTACCCCATAATCACTTGTCAGGTCGCTGATTCTAACACACTGTTTACGTTCTGATAGATAGCTAGTCATTAGTTGTAAGGTATTTCTCCTAATACCGTCATTTTCGAGTGATTCCAACAGCTTAGCCTGACTTACCGCGTCAAATGCCTTGGCTAGGTCCACAAATAAGCATACTGTTGGAATTTTTCCTTCTATTAGTTGGTATAGTTTCTTAGTTAAAGCCGCTATAGTATCCTGTGTAGAGATGTGCTCTCTAAAACCATACTGATTGCTGTGAATGACATCGTAATTTGTAAAAAAATCGTCTTTTAAGTATCTCCTCTATAATCTTAGCAAGGGAATAAATTAAAGAAATAGGTCTGTAGTTTGTCATTTCTAGGTACATAAAACCGAGAACTGCGCACCTGAGAACAGGGACGAACTGAACGTTTATTTTAAAAGGTTTGCTTGCACGTCTGGATGAGATCAGATATGGCTAAATCAAGTTGTATTGTGTATATTGAAGAAAATAATGAGTTAAAAAAGAATGAGAAAGATCAAACATACATTAATCCTTATTTTCCAAAGGTAGGATTGAGGTAGGATAAAGATGAATTTTGTGCAGCTTATTTGATGAATGTCATGTAGGTACTTGCTGTAGCCCTTCTTAATTTTAGCACTTGTTCGATGGTTTTCCCCCAAAGCATTTCAGTGATCTGGGCAGCTTCTGATCCGGCTACGATTTAGTGATTGGTAGGATTTATGTTGTTGTTGTTCATTAATTCCTATAGTTGGTAAAGAAGACGCCACCCATGCATAGAACCGAAGATATATTCCCAATATCTCAATGAATAAATAAATTTAAGGTGTCCTGATTGCCGCCATGTACATCGTCTGGACGCACAGTTATATACTAAGTGACATATAAATCCGAATACCCAGTTTAAATGGTTTTATTTTAACAAAATTTTGTATAAGTACTTAATGAAGCATAATAAAAGTAAATGATAAAAATTTCAAAATGATTGCACTGCTTTAAAGCCCTTTGACCTTTAATAATGTGTGGATGCACCCTGATGTGCTACGCATTCTCCAACGCGCCTAGGCATGCTTCTGATCAGGTGGTCAATGTCCTCCTGTGGTATCTCATTCCAGGCAACCACCAACTCCTCTCGAAGTGCTTCTAGAGTCTGAGGAGGACGTTGCAAATTGAGCAATCTCCTACCCATCATATCCCACACGTGCTCAATTGGGGATAAGTCGGGAGATCTTGGTGGCCATGGTAACAATGTGACATCATTATGTTGAAAGAAGTCTATTGTGACCCTTGCAACATGTGGTCGGGCATTATCTTGTTGGAAAGTTGGATCTGCCAGGGTGTCAAGATAGGGTAAAAGATGGGGTTCTAGAACTTCATGGATATAACGCTGCGCGTTCATGTTACCTCTGATGAAGATTAAAGGTGACCTGGAACCATAAGCTATAGCACCCCAAACCATAACTCCAACAGTGTGATGAACATGTATTTCAACAAAAAACTGTGGATTCCTCCTTTCACGACGTCGCCTTCTAACCCTGGCACGACCATCGTGCATGCCTAAACAAAATCGAGACTCGTCACTAAAGACAATACTGTTCCATTCCTGATCCCAGAGTGACCGTTGTCTGCACCACTCAAGGCGATTACGTCGGTGTTCTCGAGTTAAAGGGAGGACCCAGTGTGGCCGGTATGAAAACAAGCCAAAACTTCTCATTCGTCGGTAAACACTTCGCATGCCAATAGGTCTTCCGTGTTCTGCAAACCATTCATTTGTAATGGACCTGGTAGTGGAGAAACGGTCCCTTAAGGCCAATAAACTTAGGCGGCGATCTTCACGGTCTGTTGTTCTACGGCGGCGTCCAGTGCCCCTTGCTCTTTGCGTACGGCCTTCTCGAAGCCATGCCTGACAACACCTAACCACAGTGTCTACACTTCTTTGCACTCTAACTGCAATTGCCCGAAAAGAAGGTCCAGCTTCCCGAAGTCCCACTATACGGCCCCTATCAAACTCACTAAGTTGACGAAATCGTACAGGTCTCCGTACTCTAGGCATCGTAACCGATCGTAAAGGATGTCAAGAACCAAAATCCGCCAACGTTGATTCTTTACTGCGGCTGAAATATTCATTTTTATAGCGTTAGTGAATTAAAAAAAAGCAGTATAAAAACCGGAATGTCCAACTGATAAGGCTGAAAAATTTTTCACTTGTTATTTACAGTAAGATAAATACATTCACCAACTTTTATTAAAATAAAACCATTTAAACTGGGTGTTCGGATTTATATGTCACTTAGTATATTATCTGAATTTGTTGCTAAACTCGTATCAAAACCATGCGAATCCCCCATGTGTGTCTGGCGAAATGAAACCACATATTATATAGAGTTTCGCGTTTTCGGAGGATTTTGGGCGTTTTCGGGGCGATGGACGAGGGTGGCGTATCTGCTACACTAAAAAATACGGAAATACCTAATTCAGAGCGGAAGTTAAAAGTGTTCTTATCAGACACGCATTATAATATGTACATATAGCGTTAATGAATTTTTAAATATGAAGCCATAATTTCTTGTGTTTAAATTGATTTTAAGTATTTTAATTCTCATTATTCTTTCTGCATGAAAAAATACCAGTTCTCAAATGGCCTTCACCGTCTCCCGATATAAACCCCATTGAAAATCTATGGGAATATCTACTCAGTTAAGCAAATACGAGATAAAAATTATTCAGACAACGATTAACTTTTTGCCGCTTTACAGCAAAAGTGGAGACTGATTGATGAATCTTATATTAAGAAACTTCTACAATCTATGCCGAGACGATGCCGGGCGGTGATTGATAATAATGGTTATGCTACAAAATATTAACACAAACATGGTTGGTTTTATATAATTCAATGAACTTTGCTTCTTTTTTTCTATAATTGGTTTGCTTTGTCTATATATTTTTGTCCTTCATAGTTCCAGTTTTTTTCAATTATTTTTTTATTGAAAGGAGTCTAATGAATTTATTTATGTATAAGTGAGTATTATGCTATACCGAATTATGTATACCTACAGGTTGGTGTATTAATAAAACGAGTTAAAAAAGAAATACAGCACCATATTAATTCGTCTATATACTTTTGTCCATTACTGTATGTACCTAATTTGATCGAAAAGCACAAGATAAGCTGCAACTATTATATTAATGCGATTTGCTATTTTCGACGTCCAAAAAATTTCCGAGATGGAATGCGATCTACGCTAATTTGTCACTGCTATTTTTCTCCCTTCCGCAATAATTAGAAATCTACTGATACCATTTTTATAATTTTAAAAAATAATTAACGTCCTCATGTCAAAACTATTCGTTACATCACAGACAATTAAATTTTGGAGTAGATAGATTAATTTGGAAATCAAGACATCTGTTACCGATTTTCTTACCACTGTATGCAAAAAAATTAGGAAGTAAGACACAATGTTCTCAGTAACAGTAAACAAAAAACACATGGAACCAGCAGTGGTCATTAATGTCATTATAGTGAAACCGAACTCGGAACTCTGAACAACTTGTGTCGTTTTTTGCAAGGATACATGGAGGCAAAGTTTATGTTACCAATCATGGGCGGATGTAGGATTTCTCTTCATAGGGATATCTATGTCTTGGCACATTTAAATGCCGTTGTGGCAGTCAATTTGGATAGAAATGTGAACAAGGTCTTTGTTACTCTACTAGGAGTGATATTTTGTTTTAGATGGGCGAGGGTTTGGGAGTGCAATGGAGGAAGAGGCAAGGAATTCGTTCATAACGGAAAAGAGGGGAAAACTACAAAAAATAACATATAGGTAGTTGATGTAGGTAAATTCAGAGGCGCATTTACTCTGGGCCAAAAAATCAAGGGCCAATAGCAAGCTACGAGGGATGGCACAAGCAAGGGCAGATCAATCCCAGCCGCCGCCATTCATGCATTCCAATGGACATTCTTGATCCTACAGGTACATTTAAATGCAATAATAAGCCTCTATAAGGTGCCACTATCAAGTGATAGTCCTAGATTTATGTGAGTATAACCATGAAAAATGCACCAAACGGTGCTTAGAAAAAAAGATAATTGAAGCTGGCTGTATTTTATGAACCATTTGGGTAGTAAAAATGAGGATGTACTTACTTCATTCCCTGGGAAGCTGTGTTAACTTCAATGTACTCAAAGCTGAATATACAGAGTGAGCTTTACTTCTGATCTGTTTTGATCATTTTGTGAATATTATCCTAGAAGCGCCACCGGTATCCGCCTATGATCCGATACCCACCACCACGTGTGGTAAATTACCCAAAATAAAAACCAACAAATTGGATGAGACGTAAAAAGTTTAGTCTTGACGTGAAAGCCTACCAAGCGAGCGTAAAATAGTAATTGGAGAAGATGGTTGTGCGAGATTTTGGCCTTAAAATTGCTGGACGTAATTTTGATTGATGGACAGCCTAATTGGTAGATATTAATTATTATCTGAAACCCAGACAATGAGCATGGAACGTAGTAGACTATACATAACGTACACGCTATTCTGGGAGGTCCAAATTTGACTTTTACCATTGGAATATTGAAATTCTAACCTTGTAAAGGGAAAAAGTGGCAATGCTAATATGAAATTTATTATCAAAAAAGTCAGAAACAAATTTCGGTTTTGTAAAATTTCTTTTTTTTTTTTGTTTGTTTTCGGAATTACTCTGAATTGTGAAACTGTCTAAACGTGATTTGCTTAGTTACCTAAATTCATAACCCACTAAGCCCGCGTATTACATGAACATTACTTTTATGTCAAAAATAGACTCTACAATTTACATGATATTACGTAAACTTGAAATATACTAAGTGACATATAAATCCGAAGGCCCAGTTTAAATGGTTTTATTTTAATAAAATTTTGTATAAGTACTTAATGAAGCATAATAAGTAAATGATAAAAATTTCAAAACGATTGCACTGCTTTAAAGCCCTTTGACCTTTAATAATGTGTGGATGCACCCTGATGTGCTACGCATTCTCCAACGCGCCTAGGCATGCTTCTGATCAGGTGGTCAATGTCCTCCTGTGGTATCTCATTCCAGGCAACCACCAACTCCTCTCGAAGTGCTTCTAGAGTCTGAGGAGGACGTTGCAAATTGAGCAATCTCCTACCCATCATATCCCACACGTGCTCAATTGGGGATAAGTCGGGAGATCTTGGTGGCCATGGTAACAATGTGACATCATTAGGTTGAAAGAAGTCTATTGTGACTCTTGCAACATGTGGTCGGGCATTATCTTGTTGGAAAGCCAGGGTGTCAAGATAGGGTAAAAGATGGGGTTCTAGAACTTCGTGGATATAACGCTGCGCGTTCATGTTACCTCTGATGAAGATTAAAGGTGACCTGGAACCATAAGCTATATCACTCCAAACCATAACTCCAACAGTGTGATGAACATGAATTTCAACAAAAAACTGTGGATTCCTCCTTTCACCACGTCGCCTTCTAACCCTGGCACGACCATCGTGCATTCATTTGCAATGGACTTGGTAGTGGAGAAACGGTCCCTTAAGGCCAATAATCTTAGGCGGCGATCTTCACGGTCTGTTGTTCTACGGCGGCGTCCAGTGCCCTTTGCTCTTTGCGTACGGCCTTCTCGAAGCCATGCCTGACAACACCTAACCACAGTGTCTACACTTCTTTGCACTCTAACTGCAATTGCCCGAAAAGAAAATCCAGCTTCCCGAAGTCCCACTATACGGCCCCTATCAAACTCACTAAGTTGACGAAATCGTACAGGTCTCCGTACTCTAGGCATCGTAACCGATCGTAAAGGATGTCAAGAACCAAAATCCGCCAACGTTGATTATTTACTGCGGCTGAAATATTCATTTTTAGAGCGTCAGTGAATTAAAAAAAAGCAGTATAAAAACCGGAATGTCCACTGATAAGGTTGAAAATTTTTTCACTTGTTATTTACAGTAAGATAAATACATTCACCAACTTTTATTAAAATAAAACCATTTAAACTGGGTGTTCGGATTTATATGTCACTTAGTATACATCGATGTCACATTTATGTAGATAATCTTTATATTGCTGAGTGTGGTTACTCCATAACTTAGTTAAGATATAAGGATTATGTAGGTCAAATACTATAATAATAGCATCTTTGTGTTATATATCATCTAGGTAAACAAATTCAATCAGAGCTCGTGGTGGGTATTGATGTTGCCGGATTGACGTAAGTTAATATCGACATTTTATACTAATAGTTTATTGTAATGTTACTTGCCCAAGGAATTTTCATAAAATACCTACATATTACTTATACCTCTAAAAAAAAGTATACCTCTACGATGTTGCTAATACAAATAACAATAAAACTAAAAACAACAAGATGCATTTTATTGAATTAGCGTCGTTCTCAAAGATTGTTGTGGATACGGCTCTGCACTTTGATTGTCATGTTTATTTAGTAAAGACTTGAAAAATCCGTTTCTTGTAAAAGCCTTTGATAGTTCATACATAGGGTGAAATTTGAACGTATTGCAGTAGAGGTAAGCCATTGGCTTGCTAATGATTTGTGTAGGTCTCAACTTCTAATGTTTTGTGTTCACTATTCGTCAAAGAACTTTCTAACCTAAAACTCGTCGTCCTCTTTCCGCATGATCATGTTTCGCAAAATAAACATTTTTGAGTTGTACGTAGTTTCAGGTGTGAAAAGGTGGTAAATAATATACCTGCTTCACTGTTCATCAAGGAATATTTAAAATACTCTACTTGAGCCACAATCAAATAAGTTATATGCAGCCTTAACTCCAAAGCTTGCTTGCTCGATGACTCTAGATGTTTACAGAATGTCTGTAATATTGTGTAACACCTCATACCCAACTAACAACTTTCAGGTGAACTTCATCAAATCTATAGGAGGCAAGGACTCGCAAGACTTTGAAAACAGCCCTACTCACCGATGAATTGGGAATTTGTTCTTTTGGCAGGGCATGAAAGCAACTTTGCCTTGAACACTTTAACTTCATGAAAGTCTTGCGGGGTGTTTTGGTGTTAACAGATCCTTTTTAAGTTTTATACAGGGTATTCCTTAATTATATGCGAATATTTAAGGGTGTGAATCTACATGAAAAATTAATATTATTTTGCTTTATAAACTATGGTCCAAAAATTTTTCCTTACAAAAACTCGGGGTGTTGAAGTTTTAGGAAAAAATGTAAATTAACTAATATTTTCAGAATCACTTCAGATATGTCACTGATATTAAGTACGTAGTGGAAGCTGATAAAGTTGCATATTTTTAAATGCAAAAACAATTTTTAGCTTTAACAGTGGCGTGCATAAGGGTATCGACTACGATATTTTTTAAGAAAAAAATGGTACGCCAATGGTTTTTTGCCAAATAATTATTTTTGAACTCCCCGTTTAAATCAAAACAAATGATCTCTCTTGAATTGATTTCCTTCGATGCGCCATTTTTGAGTAAAAAAATAAAAACCGTTCTATTGTCCGAAAAAATTAATGTAATAATTGAAGAATGCAATTTAGCAATAAATATCTAGTTGCTCTGGAATATGTCACTGGCGTTTGACATCTGAGTAGTGTCTGTTATTCAAATCTGTTCGCTGTGACATCTTTTTCAGTATTTAGTTTTTACAGTCTTGTTAATAGTGGCGAATTATTCAAATGCATAAATGGCGGAAATGCATTACGTATACGGCCTTGCCGACGGTAATGGTGAGCAAGCTAGACGGATTTATTACCAGAGATATCCCGCTTTGCCAGATAGTCGAACCTTTTCTAATATTCATCGTCGTCTTGTTGAAACTGGTTCTGTCCGAAAAGGCACATCTGAAGGTAGACCTCTATGTGTGAGAACACCTGAAAGTGAGGAAGCAGTGCTGCACGAAGTCGAAGAACATCCTGAAATGAGTACGAGGAAGATCGCTAGACACCTAAATATTTGCCATCAAATTGTTTGGAGAATTTTAGTGGATCTTTTGTTACATCCTTACCATATTTTAAGAGTACAGGCATTACTTCCCATTGATTTTCCAAGGCGTGTGACCTTTTGTCAGTGGTATCTTCAAAAAATTACACAAAATCCGCAATTTGAATTAATGATTCTGTTCCGGACAAAGCTATTTTTTCTCGAAATACCATTCAGAATTTCCGCAATAATCATTTGTGGGCAGAAGAAAATCCCTATGCCGTAACCGAAACCCATTTCCAACACCAATTTTGGGTTAACGTATGGGCAGGAATTATTGGCAACCACTTTTTTGGCCCATTCTTCTTGACGGGACGACTTGACGGACAGACTTACCTCAATTTTCTTCAACAACAGTTGCCTTTGCTGCTTGATGATGTTCCGTTAGTAATAAGAGAAGATGTGGTACGTGCAAGATGGTGCACCAGCGCATTTCAGTGTAGCGGTTCGTAATTATTTACAAACTGTTTATCCAAATCGTTGGATTGGCCGCGGTGGGCCCCAAGAATGGCCACCAAGGTCCCCAGACCTCAACAGTTTAGATTTCTTTTTGTGGGGCTATCTTAAGACACTAGTGTACCCAAGTCTCATTAACACTGCAGGGGAATTAAGAGAAAAAGGGTTGCTTGTGATAGAATAAAAAAGATTCCGGGGATATTTCAACGAGTGCGCAATTCCATGAGAAGGAGGGCGTAAGCAAGCATGCATACTAAATGAAGGGGGCCATTTTCAACAATTTTTGTAATCATTTCCTTGGTTTTAATGTTATGTTTATGTTGTCAGTTGTTGTTGTTCATTACCCCTAATGTGATTAATTTTTCCAATTAAATTAATAATAATTTTTCAAGTTAGACAATAGAACGTTTTTTATTTTTTTACTTAAAAATGGCGCATCGAAAGAAAACAATTCAGGACAGATCATGTGTTTTAAATTGAACGGGGAATTCAAGAATAATTTTCATTTGGCAAAAACCATTGGCGTACTAGTTCATTCTAAAAAAATATCGAAGTCAATACCCTTACGCACGCTACTGTTAAAGCTAAAAATTATTTTTGCATTGAAAAATATGCAGTTTCAATAACTTTCACTATGTACTAAATATCAGTGAAATATCTGAAGCGGTTCTGAAAATATTAGTTAATTTCAATTTTTTTCCTAAAATTTCAACACCATGAGTTTTTGTAAGAAAACATTTTTGGACCATAGCTTATAAAGCAAACTAACATTAATTTTTCATGTAGATTCACACCCTTAAATATTCGCATATCATTAAGGAATCATAACATTTCCAATCATATTGTATTTGTTTGATTTTGTTACGATTATTTCCATGAGAAACACGTACCAATAAGTACAATGTGGAGGATGCTATCAGTGAGGGATTCCGATTGAGTAACCAGAGAATAAAGATGACGCGGGCAGCTTGATTAAGTAGAATATGAAACACCTGATATAATTAACGTGTTTTACCTTTTACAAGTGCGTGAATCAGATACAATTAAGAAATTAAACTTTAAACAACATATATATCATCTTGAATATTGAATATATTCTTTGGTGTTACAGAATGTTGTCAAGTCAAGCAACAATAAGCGAATTTTCCTAGTAACACATAGGTACATAAAACAAAGCCTTAAGCTAACCGAGATATCAATTGTTAGATTGAGAAAGAAAGTTGCTGAAAGCTATGGAAGGTGACTGTAATCCTACAATTGGGAAAGGTAGAGGTGCCATTCTGGTTGGTAGTGTTCAAGAAGAAGGAAGTGAACTATATACCGAGCTCATTGAGCAAACAGCAATTCAGAAGACATTTCCACCAAAAAGAAAATTAGCAACAGAAAAATACGGAACTGAGGAAACCAAAGGGTTAACTACAGTATATTCAGATAAGAGATAGACCGGACATAAACAAGACCACGTGATCATCGAACGCTGTAACATTCGGCAGGGACGTATTAAGAGTCACGCAGTACATATTTTAGATAGTACATAGATGCTGCTTTGCGTAACTTTGTAGTAAATTAGCACAATTCGATGTGTATACGATTGGTGATGGATATAGGATCATGTGGGGGTGGGGTAAGAAATATATAATGATGTAAATATACATAAGGGTTTCAAAATTTTCGCTTCGATTTCCAGCTTCGGATGCCGCCTGATGTTTGGTGAAATACAGTCGAATATAATCACAAAATGGCGTTTAAATTAGCCTAAATTAAAAATAATCGTATATCTCTTAAAATTGCTTTTAGAATATTGATTAGTATATTTTTTGATGTCTAGGTAAATATGTAACCAAATTAAAACGTTCAAAACGTAAAAAAATGTGCATGGTTGAACATTGTCAGAAAGTAGATTCTTGAATAGGTTTTGCCAAAATGGGTTCAAAAATGTCAATAATTAATTAAAAAATACAGTAGCTTTATCATTACTTATAACTTACCGAATTTGATGAACGACATCTTTTATTGGAAAGATGAGCTTGATGAGCTTTCATCATCGCTACTGCCTGAAGCACCAACGTCAATAATGAATGGCTCGACTTGTTCCTCTAAAATATTGTCCCACATTCTCTTTTCAACTTTGTCTTTCACGTGCTTAATACAGTTTTCCCATTTTTGCGCTGTTATTAATTCTAGTGCTTCTTTGAAAAGTCCTTTGAGGTCACAAAATTTAAAAGTTGTATTGTGCTTAGCTATATAATTTTTAACCTCTGCCCATATGAGCTCAATGTGATTGAGCTCGCAATGGTATGGAGGTAAACGGAGCACAGTTTTATTTTGACTTGCTGCCATTTCGTCAATGGCGTATTTTTGACATTCCGCCTTGTGATCCTTGACAATTCTTTATAATTGTACTTTCAGCATTGCTTCTTCAAAGTTGATATTTTTCGAGCGGAGCCAATTTTGAACATCAACTTTCCTTGAAGCCGTTGTTGGGACCTTCTCCATTCTTCGAGAATGATAAGGCGCATTATCCAACACAATTACTGCGTTTTCCTCTAAGTTCGGTAAAATTTTTGAAAACCACTGTTCAAACGATTCGCCATTCATTTCCTCGTGGTAATCTCCAGTTTTCTTAGACTCAAAGCACCACAGACCGTCAACAACAAATCCATCCTCACTGCCAATATGGCAGATAATGAGCCTTTTCCCTTTACCTGGAAATCGAAGTCTAACTGGTGTAGATTTATTTCAATAAGCGAACCTTTTTCAAATGTTTTCATCACATTCAGCGAAAAAACATTGAGACATGAGTATCAGATTGCTATAATTGGGATTATTTAGTCATATTGAAAGAAAGAATATTGAACGTCGTATGATTACTCAGCGCTTCACAAGTTATAAACCTTTAAAAAACGAATGATCAGGAACCTGAAATACGCGCAAATATTAATATTAACAAATTATAACTTTATAAAGCTTAAAGTATGAATTAAAATGATTAGAAATATTAGGAACGGTACACAATATAAAACTTAGTAACTTTTTTTAAGTTTATAATATTCGACATATTTTAAGATTATATTAAAAAATTATTGAAATATCGAAAACACATAAAAACATGGCTTAAAAAAGTTCTAACAAATGAAAATGACAATAAAACATCCACGCATTTTATCGAAAGTTATAAAAGTTTTGTTACTTGTAATATGTTTTATCTGCCCCCTGGAATTAATGTTTAGAACCTTGCTCCCAAGGTTTGAAAAACATCCAATTGTTGTCTATTACTCGTATTCACCTGCTGGATTTTTTAATCCGGTGGACAGTCCATCTAGAAAGGCCCTCCTGGATGAAGTTACAGAATCATCAACCCATACTTTACTTGTAGTGTGTAAGGTAATAAATCTTCCTGTTTTGATTTCTATATTTCCCAGCACTTTATCTATAGTAGGTATTTCATTCCTAAAGAAGAATTCATGCACTTTCCTCCTAATCGCATGCTTATCAGCTTCATCCAATGATTTAACAATACTTTTGCGATGTTTACTGGTCATTGGCTCAGAAAAGGTGTGATTTTTTTTGTATTGTCTTAACACATTAAACACTGATGCGCGACACACCCCAACTTTGTGAGAAACCTTCACAACAATTTCTTTGATGGTTGATGCCTCGTTCTCCTCGCGCTCGATCTTATATATATTCAAAATGACCTCTTTTATTTCTGCACTCAGGTGTCTTTTTTTAGAGCGTTTCCTAGGTGGACTACAGGAGTTTACAACTTCATCGGCAGTATCTGTACTACTGGGCATTTTGCGCAAGCAGTTGATAACAATAACAATCAATAACAAGGTATAACAATAACAACGACAAACTCAACAACTTAATAAGATAACAAACGAAAACGTCCAAAGAAATATCAAATTGCAATGATTCACACGACATACGTAACACGTCTGAACCTGAATGTGACTCTGCCTTGATACGACTGCTCTGCCGCTCGGCATAGGCATTTAATTGCGAATTGACCAATGAGGGCTCCTGTTTTACGTCGAGACGGCGGCGTTAGCGTGAAAATCACCCGAACCTTTTGTTTACATCCGGTCTATCTCTTATCTGAATATACTATACACAAGATCTGCAACGTCTAGTGCTATTACAGCAGTACCAAACAAGTATTTTACAACAAGAGTATTATAAACCGAAATTACAAATGATGCAGCGTCAGAAGCCACCTGTAACTTATGATGTTCACGAAAATAAAACTTATAACTTATAAATGCACTTTAATCAGTAAAACTATTTACTATAATACCTAAGTTTCTTCTTATTTGTTGACCTAGTTGGCGGAGAGGAAGTTCGTCATTCTCACGATTTCCTTTATCTTCATCTGGGTCTTGTTCAACCAACTCAAAGTCAGGATCGCCCAAGCTCTTCGCAACATTATGGAGTACAATACAAGCAATAATTATTTTCGGCACGTTTTCCAAATTTATGCGGCAAACTTACCGTAGGATCGGAAACCGGCGTTTCAGTTGTCCGAAACATCGTTCAATTATAACTCTTTCTTGTTTTAAAAGCTTATTATAATTTATTTCTGCACATGGAGTAGGATTTCTGAAGGGAGTCATAAGGCATGGCTCAATACCATAACCGTCATCGCCAAGTAGTACAACATTTGCTTTATTTATTACGTTGTGATCTAGTCTGTGAATTTCTCCATATTCTGGAATCATGCACTGATCCAGGCCAACTGACGTCAACACTTGTGAACATCTCTCTGACATCACAAGTGGCTTGCACATTTAAAGTAGCTTTCCCTTTTCGGTTGACATGCTCATCTCCATGGCGATTTGGTTTGAGGATTCCTATATGTGTAAAATTAATTAGACCAATTGCTCGGTTCATCATCATTGGTAGTTGGAAACTTGATCTATTCGTTCGACTGTGCAACTATGCTGTTCACAACTATATCCACCGTCCGAGATACCGTTGCTTGACTAACACCAAGTTCCTGACAAATACCTTGTTGATATCCAGGCTCATCGAGATAGCGTAAAGATATCTTTATTTTATGAACACATGAAAGTGCTCCTCCTCGAGTTTCCTCATTCTCAACTAAAAACTTGTCCGCAAACCATTGTACATTTGCTTCGTCGAACCGATATAATTTTTTTAATTCACGGCCAAGTGAAGGTAAACGAGGATTGTACGTTTTAACATCCCTCACATCCACAATTTCCGCCATCATCGTTTGACCACCTTTCGTTACGAAGTTGAGCCTGCTACTGACCACATTCAGAATTTTTGAAGGATATGCTTCCTATGCCAAGTATAAGGTGAAGATTATGAATATCCTTTTATGTATGTCACTGCTTTGAAGGACATGCTTATACTCAAAAAGCAAAAGCATTTACTTCAAATTGTTATAAATACCATCTGGAGGATTTCCTCCAAAATTTGCAAGTACAAGGATATCCTTTGTTTTATGAATACAGCTCAATGATTTGATTATTCTAGGGAAATAAAGGACTCATAAGGAACTCCAAAGTGATATACTTCACGACCCAGCCGCCACCTTGATATTATCAAGTTACATTAAAATGCAGTATTCATATTTATGTCAACTTCATCTTCTCAAAATCCATTTTACTAGCTTGAGTGTTCAAAAAAATAACCTTTCTATATGATATGAATGAATTTTTCAATTTCGCAATATTAGTTATTAATGGCTCCACGTGGATGAGGCACATATATGAACGTGAGTTAATCAACTCATTCCTCATTACTAGTTACTATTTATAACTATTATAGCTGCCAATACTTCTTCGCCGCCAAGTATGCACAGCTTCTCCAGAAATTGCCGGGCGATATTTCATCTCAACATGAGTGATCGTTTATTTTTCAGCCGGGCGTTTTGTACGCGTATTAAATTAGCATAAAGCCGCAATCTCGCCACTTTACGGGGCTGGAAGGCTCGAAGCTCGCTACTGCTGCTCCTGGAGCCGTCATAAACTAATAAATTAATGATACCGGAAGAACGCTACCGCTCGCTGCTCGTGGATAAAAATACACTTGCTGCGTAACCTAGAAGCTGTCGACAGAGCCTGCACTCAGGCCTTTTAGTTCGATCGACATCTACAGGAATACCTGCAGCGCGCAAAACTCAAACAAGAATTCTAGATACACTGAGAAAAAAATAAGTCGATTAAAAATGTTTATCAGTCAATAGCTAAGCAAGTGTAATTGGTTTATTTAACCTCCTATTTCTAAAACAGTTCACTTGAATCTATGAGACTAGTTTAATCAAGCTAAAACGCAATAATTTAATTGAATTTATTAAACCGTTTACTTAGATTGAGTACACCAGTTTACTTAAAATTAATGAATCATCAAAATGAGTTTACCTGCTGTAAAAAAGTTTAATTATAAAGTTGTAAAATTTGTTCAATTAGTTAGGTAAAAGTATTCGCATGGTTTTAATGAATTATTTTATCTATATTTTGGACAATATTTGGAATTTGAAAAAACAAACTGTATTTTACTGTTCGAAGTATATTATAACAGTGCTTCCATATTTATAGCCCTAACAAAGTTCGAAATTTTCTGTTTTCATTAATTGTGAAACTATTATATGTATGGGACCAAGTTTTATTAATTATTTGTCTGATTGTTCAAAAACAGGTTATATCACCATTCTCTAGAATCAATTCCTTGATTTAAATTCAAAAAGTAGGAAAAGCGATACCTGAAACTGAATAAGGCTACTTTAACTTGTGTGCAAAAATTGTACTTTTATTTCCAATGATCAAACAGTATTTCACTCACCAGCATTCAATGTATTTGCATTATATAATAAATTCGACATCACTTTAAAGAAACTGGGATATTTTCAAATACTACAAGGTCTGAACCTACAAGATGCTCTTTCCTATGTATTTACAATACAAAAGAGAAGCACATGTTGAGCACATATTTGGTATGAATGTCCTTCATTGTCCTAAAGTAATGGAAAATATCACGAACTTCGTAACGGGTGTTAGGAACAAGTTAACTCTAACTGCTAGATAGTGGTCCAACTCTCGTGGAAAGCAATCAAAAATATTTTTTATGCCCCGAGTCATGGACGGATCTAGAAAGTACTTTTTAGGGGTTTCATGAATTTCAAATTACCCACTCAAAAAAGTGCTGGGGAGGGGACTAAAGATTCATGTCCACGAAGACGACATTGAAGAGCGGGGGGAAGGAGTCGTCTGTTCGCAAATTGAAAAACTCTCTCACAATTTAATTTTGGTTATTTTGGAGCGTAGGATTCTCAGGTCACCCCCTGGATCCGCTCCCAAAGTGTGTTTTCGAGAGTTTTCTGTAATCTTTATTTTTCATGAAAAAACAGTAATCAACGAACCCTTTTTCAGTTAAATTAATACATTATTCTCGCATGTGTTGTCTGTAAATAAAATAAATGTAATTCAATTGTTATTCAGAGCCCCAAGCACACTAAGCTAGAAGTAATTGTACATATTTGAAATACAATAACATTCGTAGTTCAAGGGCACTTCAGTGACGGGTCAAATATGAAGATTTTGGCTCTCACAGGTTCAGTTAAAGACATTTAAGGCGTGATGTTGAATATAAAGGTGGAAGTCAGAACATAGATAAAAAGAAGGCGGATTGTGTAATTTGTCTAGCTACTTATCACCTTTATTTTTGTGTCCAGATGTTCTTGTGTCAGAGAAGCCCCAATAATGATGTATCCATGCACCAAGGGGTAAGTTGCACTCTTGTATACGCACATAATCTAGATGGAGATACGCCATATCTAAGAGAAAGGATGTATCAGAAACCCTCCTAGATTATTTCTTCCCTCTTTTTATACGTAATTCATTGCATATTCCATTAAATCGTATCTTTGCTCTTTAATGGACAGATAAGTATATCAAAGACTTCCATTTGCCTCACAATACCCTACTCTTCAGAATATTTTTAAGAAATCTATTTTGTCATCCATTGCTTACCCTTTGTATTTCGCTGCTGGGAACTACAATGCGGTAATACATCCTAAAATTAGAAATACCATACCTGATATTGTTTCTGTTTAAAAAAAGTATCTAGTTCCAAGGATCACTTTCATCGAAGTTAGCATGACTCCTCGTGGCACACATTTTGTGGCCTACGCTTTATTTGTAACTTTATACAAACATATCTCGTGCGTCCCAGGTTCGCAATAGGTGTCATAAAAATTAATTAAAACAGATACGTGTTGTGTATTGAGCCCTAGAATAATCCAAGCCATCGTTTTAACCTACCGCGTTTCATAGTTCGATGGTCTCACTTTGAATCTGGATAAGAAAATATATGTTTTGCCATAAGTTTGTAATTTGATCATTTGCTGTCTATTCCTTAGCGTTTCCTTTAAAAACAATTGTTTTAGTGCTTTCGTTAATTTTTGGCCTTTTGGCTCTGATCCATGTTCAGAAATTACACTTAGACATCTTTTGCATAGCTTGCTCCTCAGGGGCCCATTTCAAAACTAGAGGGGCCCCACCAAACTGTAACGAATCCCAAATAGAGGAAAAAATTTGAAGTAAAGATTTTTACAAAGGAGACATAAATTCTTGCGTTGAATAATATGAATTGTCATGTATCTATTAACCCTGGGATGGATCATCGGCAAGAAATAGATTTCTATAAAAGTGTAAACCTACCCAAAACACATTTTGAAGAGCGAGGGTAGCAATGTTTTTCAGGGTGGTCGGATAGTAGCTGCGATGTCTACAACACGTAAATCCATGCAGGGTCATAGTGAGCTGCTTCATTTTTTAAAATCTTATAAATGACAGTTTTTTTTATATATCGAAACAGCCGCGCAGGCAGAAGCCTAAATGCCGGAACACCGCGGCTGGTATGATGATCCCAAAGAAATTTTGTTAATACGATTTTTGATTTGCCACGAGTGATCACCATGTGGCGCGTGTGCCACATAGGCGCCATATAGGTCGACAGGTATCCTAAACCACATCCGCTGCACATCGTCGGCATATTATGCATACTCTGCAAAAGTCTATTACTCCCATCGGTGGGGGTTCTATCGGTTCATAAAAACTGGATGGGCCGACACGCGGGATTAAGCCCTGGGAAAACTCAGGGCAAATCTTTGATATTTTATCTTTTTGTGTTATCATCTGAGCCTCCACACCAGTGAGTCTGCTTAACACAGAGCAAACTTGCTCCCCATGTCACAGTCGTCACATATATGGTGGGGGCGCCTTTTCGAGCCCTTTTTAAGGTACTTTTTGCAAGTCGAAAGGACTCAACCTTTTTGAATTGTTGGAGGCTTGGTTAAAATTTTGTCCAGCGACTGGGATTTATTGACAAATTCATGATTTTATGTTAATTTTGTATATTAGTGCGGTCATGGTGGACCCATTTATCCTTACTGTTTTTAGTGCTCTTCTTACTTAGTTTTGAGTAGGTATACTCGTACAGGTATCTTACCTTGTGTGGCTAGATGCTGAGACATTAACCCAGCGAAAACCTGCTTTCTTCTAGTAGGTTGGTCGCTTTCACGGTTTGCGAGGAGATTATCTCAGCGGTGGAAGTCAAACTATTAAGTACTCACACACTGAGGCAGTCAACATTAATTCTCAACTCAGATCTTAGATCTGCGCGATTCCACAATGCTTCTGTGAGGTGAGGTGCTCCAAGCTAACCCGAGTGTCTACGCGGAAGAGCTTGCGGAAGTTCTTTGTAAAAAGTCCAGTACTAGTCAACACCGGATAGAGAACTACACTATTTTGTAAGACTTCTCCCGGCGGGGTTAACTGCGAAGGTGCAGACACGACGAGGACATGGTCCTCTAAGCGGATCTATTACCTTCGCGGTAGAGCTGGCGGAAAAGCGTTGCTGAATATAGATGTCTAGTAATCCACTAGCTACGAGATCCCAAGAGCGACAGTATGCCCAAAAATAAATTCAGTGGAAGTAAGCGTTCAATTTTAAAAAGACAGCGCAAGATATGTAACGGCGACAAGTAGCTCAATACGTGCTACAACCCCAGATAGGCCCCCAACACCTCGGGTTTTAGGTCCAGTCTCCCATTTTAAGAAGACAACGACTCTCTGGACTATTATAATAATAATTAACAATACAGAAATTAATACGACATTTTGGGGAAGATATTTTAGATTAGATATTAAAGGCTTTGTAATCACCTATACATGAATATTTTTTTGTAAAATCTTTACCATTTACAAAAAAATAATGCCACATCTTTTATAAAAAATGTATACGAGGATTCGCTACGGAGGTACAGGCCACAAATAGTGACTCGCTTGATGGTACCCATGGAAATTAGTTACCTCATTCTGGTGACCAGGGACGAACTATACTACAACTATTTAAAACTGTAATGACTCATACGCGTGATCAACACGTGATCAGAGCTCGATCCCGGCTTCCTTCCAGTACAGCCATATAGCGTAAGACATATGTCGTTTCTGTGGCTTTGCGGTGGTCAACAGCACAGACAGAGATGGAAATAATGGCTGATTGTTCTCCGCCGGTAGAACCAATGAAATCAAAGACGCGCCTCGACCGGCAGACTCATAGGCGTCGGCAAAGCATTGGAACGTGTTTCGTTGAGCGATCGCATATTGTGTGTTTCAATAAGAATTATTGTGTGATTGTTATTGTTGTGGTTTCTGTGGTTACTGTTTTGGTTATACTTAACCATGGAGAGTACAAATGGCACGAGTGGAAGTACTGAAAGCCAGGGAACAAGTAGACGGCTTCGTAAAGCACTGAAGAGGGACGCGAAAGAAATCGTGCTCAACGTGTTCAATTATCTGAACAGAACTATGTCGCAGGGAGATGCACTCGCGCGTTGTGAAAGTATGACAGGCGTTCCAGAGTGGACCATTCGCAGGGTGGTGCATGAAAAGACGAAAACTGGAGCTACTACTGATCCAAAGTTTAATTTGAAGGGACGAAAGGCCGTTAAATTGGATGACGATAGCAAAATGGCGTTGAGGCGAACCGTACATTCATCCTTCTTTAGGAATGAGATACCAACCCTCAAGGCTGTACATGCAGCGATCAAGGAAAATGAAATTATACCCCAAATGAGCGTCGAGGTAATGAGAAATTAATTTTCGTTACGAAACGCGTAATCGGAAGTCAGTATTGATAGAGAGACCTGAAATAGTCGCCTGGCGTCGAAAATACCTTCGCGAAATGATTGAATATAGGCGACAAAGCAGAAAAATCTATTATTTGGATGAGGCATGGGTAAATGCAGGTCACACAGTTAAAAAAACCTGGATAGACAAAAACGTAGTGAGTAACCGACAAGCAAGCATTGAAGGTTTGTCAACAGGTTTTCGTGGACCGTCAGGGAAAGGTCAAAGATTGATCGTAACTCATATTGGTAGCTTTTTAGAAGAGTGTGACTTGATTTTCGTTTCTAAGAAAGGAGGTGATTACCATGACGAAATGAATGCCAGCTGCTTCGAGAGCTGGTTTCAAGGGGTGCTTCAGCGAGTTGAGCCCAAGTTAATGCTTCCTACCATAGTCGTCGAGCCGAACGTGTACCGACTATGTGATCTCGAAAAAGTGACATGCAGCAATGGTTGCGCGAAAAAGGAATCCCGTTTGACGATTCATGTGTGAAAGCGGAATTGTATGAAAAAATTAAACAGCACAAACCTGCGAACATTAGTTACGTGACTGATGAGGTGGCCCGTCAATGTGGTGTCACTGTGCTGCGGTTACCGCCCTACCACTGTGAACTGAACCCAATAGAGCTCATCTGGGCGCAAGTGGAGGGTTATATTGCGCGCCATAACACAACCTTCAAATTACCAGACGTTAAGATTTTACTTGAGACTTCCATACAGCTAGTAACGCCCGAAGCTTGGCAGAATGCTATCCGTCATGTTGTGAAGGAAGAAACAAAAATGTGGCAGCTTGACCACCACATCGACACCATCATAGAGCCAGTTATAGTCAATTTCAACGGGGAAAGCGATAGCGACAGTTTATTATTGTCAGATGTAAGTGGAAGCGACGATGAATAAAGGTAATTCCCAAATTTTTGACTTACAATATGTTTCAAACCACTCTTTATTAAGCATGTGACAAATCTAGTTCACCCATGTTAAACATTCATACCCCGCCTATGAACAGCCGACTACTGGTAGTTAAGTGATGTTCACGTGAACATCGATGAGTCATTACAGTTTTAGATAGTTATAGTATAGTACTAACACCAAATTATTTACCCACTGAATAATAAATGGCTCAGAAGTTATATTGGGAACTAAGCATTGTTACAAAAATTCCATCGTTTAATCGCAGGATATAAAAATTATGGATATTGCCTTGATGTGGAATGAGTTTGCGTTCTCTATGGAAATGAGACCCCAGTTTATTGCCATCGTTCAAAACTTATTGATGATTTGATTTCCAATAACGTTCCTTAGGAGTTTGTTTGTGTATAGGTGAGCCCTGCATAATATTTTTTTATGAGAACTGACGACGTGAATTTTTTGTGTTATTCTCACATGCGCATAACTGATTCGATTTGCATTGTACGACTCAATCGATTGATCTACAACAGTAATTCACGTGAATTACATGGTCGAATGTCCGCTAATAGCCGCTCACATTTGCGCACCTTCCCAGTGCCAGTCACAGCTCACGAAACGTCCTTCCAAATCGATGCTGGGACACAACAGCAATTAGATATAATGATCACTTAATTGTGAGTTATTGTCCTTGTTAACGGATATCTTGGTGGAATTATGGACGCCCAGAGCTACCGAAAGAACGGCGTTTCAGTAGCATTTTTTCCGCTGAGACATCGACAGTCTGCAGCGGGAAGAGACAGCGGGTCACTCTGATCAGTGGCGGTTCCATCGAGCCGCTATCAAAATATGAAGGGTACAAAATGTAGGTATAGAGAAAAGCGATTCTAAAAGTTTGAAGACTCCTAGGCTCGTTGTATTCGGATGGGTCAAGAAGGTCAGAGGAATTGAAATAAGTATTATAATTTTTTTGATATACAGGGTAGCCCAAAAGTTTTTTAATCGAAAATCCTTTTTATTTTTCTATTTTGAGATTCTCTTTATGATTGTAAACATTTTTTACGTTAAAGAAATGAGCTTTTCGTCATATGCGACACCCTGTAAAATCTAAGGGTTGATTAACCAGCAAAATGGGCAGTATCTTAGGTTTTACGATCGGTTCTAATATGCACGGCAAGTTGGCTATAACTACCGACTGTCATTTTTTGCGGGTTTCCGATACCTCATGGGATTGTACCGCGTTAATTCTACATGTTGCCGGCTCTAACTACAAAACACCAAATTTGTGACATTCATCTTGTTTTCCTCTGTACTCTCCATATCTTATGGCTGTACAAGATGTAGCGTCATGGGGCAAAGTAAAGAATGACAGATTTGTATCATATTAATACTGGTCCGATTTGAGATAAACACTTTGTATACGTATTCTACCTGAAGATAACAACCGTATTCCGCCGTCCAAAAATTGAAAGATAGGGCTTCGCAAGACCAAGACTTGCCTGTGGTGGTCTTGCAACATAACAGATGTCTTGGTCTTACTTTTTGGCTATAACTACCGACTGTCATTTTTTTGCGGGTTTCCGATACCTCATGGGATTGTACCGCGTTAATTCTACATGTTGCCGGCTCTAACTACAAAACACCAAATTTGTGACATTCATCTTGTTTTCCTCTGTACTCTCCATATCTTATGGCTGTACAAGATGTAGCGTCATGGGGCAAAGTAAAGAATGACAGATTTGTATCATATTAATACTGGTCCGATTTGAGATAAACACTTTGTATACGTATTCTACCTGAAGATAACAACCGTATTCCGCCGTCCAAAAATTGAAAGATAGGGCCTCGCAAGACCAAGACTTGCCTGTGGTGGTCTTGCAACATAACAGATGTCTTGGTCTTACTTTTTGGCTATAACTACCGACTGTCATTTTTTTGCGGGTTTCCGATACCTCATGGGATTGTACCGCGTTAATTCTACATGTTGCCGGCTCTAACTACAAAACACCAAATTTGTGACATTCATCTTGTTTTCCTCTGTACTCTCCATATCTTATGGCTGTACAAGATGTAGCGTCATGGGGCAAAGTAAAGAATGACAGATTTGTATCATATTAATACTGGTCCGATTTGAGATAAACACTTTGTATACGTATTCTACCTGAAGATAACAACCGTATTCCGCCGTCCAAAAATTGAAAGGTAGGGCTTCGCAAGACCAAGACTTGCCTGTGGTGGTCTTGCAACATAACAGATGTCTTGGTCTTACTTTTTGGCTATAACTACCGACTGTCATTTTTTTGCGGGTTTCCGATACCTCATGGGATTGTACCGCGTTAATTCTACATGTTGCCGGCTCTAACTACAAAACACCAAATTTGTGACATTCATCTTTTTTTCCTCTGTACTCTCCATATCTTATGGCTGTACAAGATGTAGCGTCATGGGGCGGAGATTTGTATCATATTAATACTGGTCCGATTTGAGATAAACACTTTGTATACGTATTCTACCTGAAGATAACTACCGTATTCCGCCGTCCAAAAATTGAAAGATAGGGCTTCGCAAGACCAAGACTTGCCTGTGGTGGTCTTGCAAC
Organism: Acanthoscelides obtectus; assembly: GCA_963669975.1. Taxonomy (NCBI): domain Eukaryota; kingdom Metazoa; phylum Arthropoda; class Insecta; order Coleoptera; family Chrysomelidae; genus Acanthoscelides; species Acanthoscelides obtectus. The sequence continues at coordinate 25,067,418 of CAVLJG010000001.1, forward strand.
ATAACAGATGTCTTGGTCTTACTTTTTGTCTCCCAAAATTGTTAAAGCCAGTCTTGATATTGGGCTTGCTAATGCAAATTTGGCAGTCGATTATATTATATATATATATATATATATATATATATATAGCTTCTAATGCTCAATTAGTGACATCGAGTGAGAAGAGTTAGCAGATTTTTTTGGTTAATTATTCCGAAAATCGATAAAATATTAACAGGATTTAGTAAAAATTACTTTTGACTTGAAATAAACTTAAACATTATAAAGCTCAAAATTTATAATTTAAAATGAAAGTTTTTGTATGCTTTTTGATTAATAATGATACTACGATGTTGCAGTATTCAATATACGTATACGCTAATAAGTGACAGCAGATATCAAAATTGAACCTAACATTCTTGAGTAAAATATTGCTGATCTTCGTATTCCAGGTTGTCAATTTCTCTATAATTTTTGCGACAAATTAGCAAAAAACACAAGTAATGTAAAATTTGATATGTTTTGTCTTATTGACATGTACAGCAAAATAAAGATAATAATAATTAATATGTTTTAAGAGTCTAAACAGTATTGAGGAGAAAAGGTACTACTTATCATAACTTTCTTGTGATATCCTGTATATGTACAACGACTGACCGAAAAAACTTATTTTCTGGTATTTCCATAACAAAAAATGTTTACTTGTTAAAAATGTCTAAAGTTAATGTCTAGAACATAATAATCAAGTTGCTTTGGATAATATCTGAGTAGCATTTCTATGACTTCTAATATTTGTCATAATATTGCATTAAACTTCATGAGTAATTTTAAGTTGACAATAAGTTTTTAAACATCATTGAGTATACGTTTGATGAATATTCTGATATGCATTTAATAAACGGATTGGCACGATGTAATGCTTTGAATGCACGAAGGTTGTACGCTGACAGATTCCCTAATAGATACCTGCCTAATTCAAAGACTTTCCAATGAATCGATCAGCGGTTACGAAAAACTGAGTAATACAAACCATTTGGATTTTAGGTAGCTTTGAAGAAAATGTCTTAGATCCTACCGTTGGGGTTAGGAATGTAGCGCGAGAATTTCAAGTTTACAAATGTACAGTAAATGCCATTTTTCCAGAGCAACTGCTCCATCCATACCAACTGCAAGAAGTACATGGTTTCAGCGCGGATGATGAACCCGCAAGGGTAGAATGTTGTACATGGCTCTTAAGGAACTTTTACCACAACAGTGGTTCTACTTCGTTAATATTATTTTCGGGCGAAACAGGATTTAGAAGTGCGTAATCTTCACATTTATGCAGACGAAAATCGTCATGCAAGAATACAAACCCGCCACCAAGTACAACTTCAAATTAATTTATGGGCAGGAATAATTGGACAATATTCAATAGGACCCGTGGAGTTACCACCTAGACTAAATGGCCAAAGGTATTTACAATTTCTTGAAGAATAATTACCCACTCTGCTGGAAGATCTTCCATTACAAACAAGCATGAATATGTGGTTTATGGACGACCGCGCTCCACCTCATTTTTGAATAGTAGTTAGAGAGCACCTGTTTATTCAGACCAGTGGATAGGCCTATCAGAATCTGTATCGTGGCCGGCTAGATCACCAGATTTAAATCCTACGGATTTCTTCTTCTGGGGTGATTTAAAACCACGCGTTTACAATACGCCAGTGGAAACTATAGATGATCTTCGACAAAGAATTTTCCACTATAGCCAGGAAATGAAAAACAACATCCACATGCTTTGGCGAGTGCAGCAAGGATTAGTTCGTCGAGCTGGAGTGTGTGTTAGGCAAGGTGGTGTTCATTTTGAACAATTTTTGTAGTTATTATTCTCGTTTATTAGTTTTGTTGTCATCCTCATTTGTTATTGTTAACAACCATAGCAACGCTACTCAGATATTATCAAAAGCAACTTGATTATTGTGCTATAAAATTGTTTTATGATCATGGTACGAATAATGCATTGGAACTTTTAAAAACAAATATCTCGAAAACTATTAGCTTCAGACACTTCTAACAAGACAACCTTTTTTGTTGTGGAAATACGAAAAAATAAGATTTTTCGATCAGTTGTTGTATACAGGGTAGCACAAAAAAGTTACGATAGATAGATAGATAGATAGATAGATACATTGATTGTCTTGTAGATCATAAAAAATGACATAAGACTCGTCCTAAGAGGGAGGTACATAGTACACATAATTAAAAATAAAAACGAAACAAACATAAGTATTTACAAAGTACAAACAGGGACAACTTAATGCGTACAGACACAAAGTTTAAAAAAATATATCACAGTGCGAGATATTCAGACAAAGAATAGAAACATTTTTCAACTAATAATTTGCGTAGTTTACATTTAAAACTAGGAATACGTTATTTACTGAAAAAGTGCTGTAAGTGGCGCCCTCTAGAAGTTTGACCATAAACAATAACGGATTCTTCTTTCTCATACTAGATAACCGAGTTTTATGCCAAAATCTGAAATACTTCTCGAGCAATAAGGAAAAATTGAAAATAAAATTTTAATTTTGACACTCTATCTTGCAAACTATCAATTCTTGGACTGAGGTATGTTTAGGTCAATTCACATATTTTGGTCTGTAGTATCTCCAGTTTCAAGATTTCCCAACCTTTCGCAGACACCCTGTATATATTATTACAATAATTGCGGAAATCTTGATTAAACCTATAATTTTTCATCTACTCAATTAATAACACCACGAGAATCCCGTAATATTCGCTTGATCTTTTCAATCTTAACCTTTTAGAAGCGTTGATCGAATTCAATCTAGAAATTATCAGAAGTCAATACCTGTATGTTGGGGGAAGTAGTCTTTGCAAGTCCGCGAAGATCTTACAACACAGTCTTGGTCTTGGTCTTGCGGGGCTACTTCTTGGTCTTTTAAACAAAACGCAGTTTTGGGAAGCCCCACGAAAAATAGTAGCGCCATCTAAAGGACAGTAGTAGATCACAAAAATAAGTTTACTAACCTGTGAAACGTAATGCCTGCTGATTTCTTGGCATCCATAGACTATCGCCTACTCCAAGCACATTATCAGGGCACAAGACACAACGATTATTTGCAATAGTACAGACAAAATAACCATCCAAATAGTGAAAAGGAATGTTTCCAGAAAAATCCGGATAATTGGGAAAAAATATAAACGCATGTCACTTTGAAAGATTTGTACGATAAACACAGAATATTAGTAGACTAGATAAAAAGCTTGGCCTGACCTTGTGATCAAAGACGTCAAGCCATGAAAATATCATTCTATTTGACTGAAGAAGACTGTAACGACTTCTTTCCTGATGATAAACCTGATATCACTGCCTGGAGCGTAGAAATTTATGAAAGTGTTTTGAGCCATTACCATACAGGCCTCTAACGACAGCCAAGCAATCGCCGTGGAACATGCTACGTTGTAGCTCGAATTGCTAATTTTTTGGTGACTAAGTCTTGCTGCTAATTTGTTGAAAAAAACTGTGACATTCAGGTTTGATCCATATTTAGTGAGTGATCATTATCTTACTGAAAGACATGTAATTTTGCACTGTTTATAAAATATATCTAGGCAACTAGGACCACTCATAATAAGAATTCACTCCGCCACTGGCAACTGTGCGATTGGTTGCCGAGATCTGCACGTGATTCCGGCGGCGCAGCGGCGAAATGTTGATGAGTCGCACACTTTTATAAATTTGCAGCATAAGGCTCGGTACTGGCAGAGGAAGCTATTTGCTCCGGCTTGTCGCAGCACGAGAGTGACCTTAAGCCGAGCAGAAGTTGATATGCAGAGCGGCTCAGGTGAGGCAAAAGAGATGCCAGGATAATAGTGTCGCTAGTTCAGATAATAGAGATGTGCGAGACAACCCTTCGTTCTCTGTTATGGAAATAAGAAAGATTTGTCAGTTACGGAGAATAGGGGTATTATTTCGGAAAGATATTTTCTCCTTATTCAGAGCTGTTGCCGGAATTCGTAAACATGGGTAAGCTTAATCAAAATAATTTGAAGCTATGAAGAGATATTGGTTAAAGTATGACAGAGTTTCAGAACACAAATAAAAATAAATGCATGCAATGGGAACTGCTCTAAATAAATTGAATTTTTGTTATATACGCAATGTTATCATAACTCTGTTGGTTTTGTGCTAGTGTGGTTCTGTGGTTCTATTAATCCAAACCTATTCATGTCTTGTCCAGTTTTGTCACAAATATACCCAATACCTTTTTATGAAAAAAATGAACAATATTTTGAAATGTTGTGTTTAGCTTCGCCTCGAAATCGAATGTCACGGTTGTCTCTAGTCAGTACTATCAAATAACCACGGTTCACCTTAGTGGTAATAAAAACCCTTGTTTGTCCAACCATCCTTATTTGCTATCGCTGTCAAGAAAAGCGTAACGGAAGACTTACCGATTCGTTATTTTTGTTGCACCAAAAACTTTCTAATTTGGTGAATACAATTTTAAATTAGCAACTCTCCGTGCTACATCCGTAATTAGATTTGGCTATTACTGCGACACCTTTAGTCACCTACGTTACCCTGGGCGTCAACTTTCTTGTCTGTCTGACAGACGGGCAGACGGTGATCTTTTGAGCTTTCAGTCATGAAGCCAGATGGACCCAACAACTTCCTGCTTCTTATTCTAAATTGTTCCTTGGTTTTTCCTGAGAGATGACGTTTGTCCTTTCCTCCAAAATCTACGCCATTGGGGCTTGGCGACAGCCGGGGTCCACTTTTTGTTATCTACGACCAACTAAATATTTATTAACTCATTATTCGTATTCGACCGGCGAACGGTCATCAATTCTGACACTAATTAGGACTTGTAAAATGTTTAATGTGTAAAATTTTGTATGATCGAGCCTGGCTATGCAAAAAAAAATCAAACGAAAACGGGCTTACAAGATGACCGCGCCTATTATTGTATGCACATCAAAAGTCACCTGAATTTGGCTGGAATTGAGGCCAGTCAATGGCTACCAATGTCTGGGTTACGGTCCCTTAAAGGGTTGCATTTGATCTTTGAAAGGTCGATTGGTAGGTTTATTTCGGAAGCTGAGAGAGCACAGGTACAATTAAATGATCTGGAAAAACAAGGCAGTGATTACATTCAACGTGGAAGCGAGCATTTGAAGTCGGGTGCATTCATGAATTCAAACTATCGTCTAATCATAATATCAAATTTCCCCGAAATAATTGTAAAAATCTGGTTTTATCGGTGCAAGTTGTTCAAGGGGGTGTATAAAACGTGGACGCATAGAATGGGTGCACCAATTTTTGCGGGACAATTTTTATTTGACAACAAAAAATGAGAAAAAGTTTTTTTTGAGATTGAATCGAAAATTTTGCCAGGAACGAAAAAACTTTTCATATAAGATTTTTAGGTAAAAATGTTATGGTCGAAAAACGAAGCAAGGTGAAGGTTTTGACACTTGTTGGTAATGCGACGATAATTTCACTCAACTGCTTGAAATTATTCAAATCTGTACGATTCATACTTCTAAATAACAACAACAAAATTGGAGTATATTGGTCAAGTAGTTTTTGAGAATTTCTAATTGCGTATCCCAAAACACCTGTTTTCCGGCCACCGCTACTAGTTTATTGAGCAAGGTACAGGGTAAGTTCAAAGAGCATTTAATAGCAAAATACACGTGTCACCTTGCCAATATGAATCACAAACCATTCCGAAAGATAAATGTTATTTTTATGCGAAAGGTTACGTTTTTTCTTCTAAACAATTTCAAACATTTCGTATTTGTAAGTAATTGAGCAAATGCGCTACGATATTGTAAAACATACGTTAATATACACAATTTAAAACAAAGTGTATCATCTTTTGTTGCGAATTACTTACAGTTGTTGTGAATTTGTTTAGAAGAAAAAACGAGACCCATCCTTTTTTGCCTAAAACCAACATTTATCTTCCGGGTTTGCAATTCATATCGGCAAAGTAAACTAGTGTATTTTGCTATAAAATGACCTTTGAACTAACCCTGTATATTGCTCAATAAACCAGTAGTGATAGTCGGAAAACAGGCGTTTTAGGATAAACAATTAGAAAATCTAAAAAACTACTTCACCAATCTACTCCAATTTTGTTGTGGTTATTGAAAAGTACGAATCCTACGAATTTAAAGAATTTAAAATATCTGCAAGAAACCATCGTCGCATTACCAACAAGTGGCAATACCTGTTTGATCTTTTTACGTGTGGTATCATTTTGTAGCTCTCATAAATACCTAAAAATCTTGTATGAAGAGTTTTTTCGTTACTTTAAATCCTAAAAAACACGTTTTCTCATTCTTTGTTGTCGAATAAAAAGTCTTCCCACAAAAATTGGTGTACCCATTTTATGCGTCCATGTTTTGAATACTCTCTTGAACAACTTGCAGCAATAAAAACAAACTTTACTATTATTTCGCAAACCATGGGTATTTTCGTCTAATATGGGGTTGTCCAAAACGGAAAACGGACGCAGGAAAGTAAACGCATATTAAAACAAGAAAGATTGATATTCAAATCAAGTTGGATACTTTATTTTGAAGGTTCATTTATACCATTTTTGTATGAAAAATAATGGCTGGTTTGTTGACGTAAACTTTGCTTTTCAAATATCCCCATAAAAAGAAGTCCAAGGGAGTCAAATCGCACGATCTTGGTGGCCATGGCACATTTCCTCTGCGCGAAATCACGCGATCACCGAAGAAGGACTGCAATCGATGGATATTGACGTTGGTTGTGTGGCATGTTGGAAATAAACATCGTCCATATCCATTCCTTCAAGTTGTTGCGGCAAAAAATAGTCCTCTATCATCACGTGATATCGCTCAGCATTGACGGTAACGGCCTCCCCGGCCGCATTTTCGAAAAAGTAAGGTCCGATGATGCCTTTTGACCGCAATGCACACCACACAGTCACTTTTTGAGGATGCATCGGCTGCTCTTGATACTCACAGAGATTTTCGTTCGCCCAGATGCGGCAGTTTTGCTTGTTTACCGTCCCATTCAAAGTGAAATGCGCTTCGTCGCTGAACATGATTTTCGATGAAAAATTGGCATCAATTTGGCGGTGTTCAAGGAGCCAATCTGAGAACGTTCGGCGCGAAAAATGGTCGGCTCGACGCAGCTTTTGCGTCAATTGGATCTTGTAGGCGTGTACATTCAAATCCTTGTGGAGAATGCGGAGCAAACTGGTTCTCGAAATGCCCAATTCTTGGGATCGACCCGTAGTTGATTGTTTCGGATCGTCTCTCACACTCTCCTTCACAACAGCAATATTTTCCGGTGTGCGAACGCTCCTTGGCCGGCCAGAGCCTGGCAGATTTGAAACATAACCTGTTGCCTCGAATTTACACACCAGACGACCGATGGTTGTTTCGTTTGGGCGGTTGTTACGACCGAAATGTTCACGAAGCGCGCGAAACGTGTTTTTTATTTTTGAACCATTTTTGTAGTGCTCTTGAATAACTTTAATGCGGTCCTCAATCGAATACGACTCCATAGCGATCAATGGTAAACATTCAACTAACAAAATGACATGTCGGTGACAGAAAACAAAGATGGGGTCTATGTCAAATTGACGTTCACTTTCCAGCGTCCCTATTGGACAACCCTTTATGATTACTTGTATTGACTCCACACTCGCATGTTTCTCAGTGGCAGGTGTCTCGCCAAATTAGATCAGTTGAGAATGGTATTTACTACTGGGCATCAATACGAGCCGGATTTGAACGAACGAACTAGAATTGTCATTCCTAGAAGATTTTGTGGAATACAAATTTAAAAAAATATAAAATAAACGAAAATTCCACAATGTGTGGAAACGAATTAGTAGAGAAGTGGAAGGTATTATGGAATACTGCAGGTGATTTGGAATACCTGGGTTTCTGCAAAACCACTAGCTCCATCTATCCAAAAACCTGCTGATCAGGTGGGAAAAGCGCAATTTCGGACATAAAGAAGCTAACCTGGTGATTATATAACTCAGTTTGGCAGTGACATTCGACAATACGCACATGTGCATTTGCAAAGTTTTTAAGTAAGTTTTGAATCTGCATTTATTCATCCTTTTAATAAATGGTTTTATTTGTTTTAAGTGCGTAATTAGGGAACGTACTAGGTATGTTGGTGTATATATTTTTTTATTAGGGGTTGAATTTGAAATTTTTTTTAATGTTTTTTAAAATACTGCAATGTTGCTAATTTGGACTACTACAGGTGAAGGTAATTTTTAATATTCCATAATACCTTCAATTTTTAGACTCTCAAGAAAAAAAAAGTTTTTTGTTGGCAAATAGTTTTTATATTGTTTTTTTTAGATATGCTATCTCGAAAGGCGCGTAGAATACGAAGGAAGTGGGATCCCACAGATATGACAAATGCAATTTCCGCCGTTCGTGAAAAAAGGATGGGGTACTTAAAAGCTTCGCTACACCCGCTATACCCCTATAGAACACCTAGTTGCCAAACCAATTGGACATAAACCAGTTTTTGGTAAAAATTGTGAGTCTATGCTAGTAGTTAAAAGTTACCTGCGAAAAATGTCTTACGAGGTGGCTGCAAAAAATATCATTCCAAATCCCTTTACTAATAAAGCTGTAGGCAAATATTGTCATTCGCTTAAAGGCTTTTTGCAAAGAAACAAAACTTTTACCGTGCGTAAGTCAACATGCACATCGTATGCTAGAGCTCTTGGTTTTACTTAGGAACGCATGACTGAGTTTTATGACATTCTGGACAAGGTCTATGACGAAACAAAATTTTCAGCCGATAGGATATTCAATGTCGATGATACGGGCCTGTCGATCGTACAAAGCAAACATCCGAAGATTATAGCGCGCCGAGGCAAGAAGCAAAGTGCTGCCATGACATCTGCAGAAAGGGGTTCGCTTATTACCGTTGTCGCATGTATGAGTCCTGCAGGAATATTTGTGCCCCCATTCGTTATATTCCCCAGAAAAAATATGGCAGATGCACTCATGAGGATCTATAGGTCGAGCGCATCCTTCCGGCTGGATTCAAACATATTTGTTTACAGAATAGTTTCGCCATTTCATTGACTTTACAAAACCATCAGAAAAATCACCAGTCCTATTAATCCTGGATGGTCATTACAGCCATACCAAAAATATCGACCTCATTGATCTAGCAAAACAGAATCATGTGACGTTAATATCTTTGCCTCCCCACCGCACACATAAGGTCCAGCCTTTGGACAGAGCGTTTATGAGCCCCTTAAAAAGCCATTATTCGGAAGAGGTGCGCCTATAGTAACGTGAACATAACAAACGATTAACCCAATATGACATGATGGAACTTTTTGGCCGGCTATATACGAAGTGCCAAACCCCAGAAATAGCTGCAAAGGGTTTCAGCGTGGATGGCATTTTCCCATTCAACAGGCATGCGTTCAGTGATGCAGACTATCTTGCTGCAGAAGCAGAATCCAACGAAATTGAGCCAGAGACTAAGACAGACATCTCAGTAGCAGAAGGTTCATCCACTTCATTTGAGCATGCTGGCCCATCCTCTAAAACACAAGCTGGACCCTCCTCAAATGAACAAGCAGGACCCTCCTCAAATGAACAAACTGGATCCTCCTCAAAACGTTCCTTTGAGGCAACATCAGACGGTAGCAGTGGAAAAATTATCACACCTTTTGAAAGCGCAAGTTACAGATCTGTCTCCTCAGATGACAGAATTGTTTGAGGAACCAACAGCGCCCACTGGAGAGGATGTAGAGTTTTTCTTTTGCAACGGAAAGTTCAGTTAAGATGTAAGAGGAGAAATCTGGGTTATGTGCATCATGTGTGAACAATGGGTGCACACTGAATGTGCGGGTTATAAGTGTACATTTGCAATTATTGCAAGTAATAAACTAGTTGATTTATATTTTTTATTAGTTTTCGTTCGTTTATTTGAGTTCTTTAGGTAAGTTTTAGCTCATGTAAGGTGTAAGGATAAACTGTAGATATTATGGAATACACTATTCCATAATACCTGTACGTTGCCTCGATAGGCCAAAATGCACATTTTTATTAGATTTTAAATATTTTTTGTTCTGTTCGTTAGAATGTTAAGTCCTTCTGTACTTTTTGAAAATATATGTTCCTTAACCGATTTGCTTTGTTTTCAATGTAATTGAACCTATAATTGAATTTTGACAATTTTTTAAGTTAATGGTATTCCATAATACCTTCCTTACCTCTACCTTGATGGAAATTCCATTGAAGAATTAAAAAGCAAAAAAAGAATCATTATTAGCCAGCTACAGAGGGTATCAAATAAAGTCAAGAAATCTGAAAAATTTGGTGTTGGTGTCGACGGCATGCGTCCATCATCATCGAGCACGATAACTGAATTGAGAACCCTGCAAGTGTGGACCCGAAGAAGTTCTCTCCGAGATTTTCGCTGAGATTCTTGCCGAGATTATAGGCGAGATTCTCGCATGAGTGTGGGCCGGCTTTAAGGACGAAGCTAACTTAGTAGTGAAACGTTTAATGATACGAAGGACTTAGGCACATGTGGAGCGCGTTACGCAACAAGAAACCAACAACAAGGTAATTATGATAAAACAACAAAAATGATTATTGATGCTTCATCAATGTATTCACATGACAAACCACGCTGTATGGACTTCAATAATAATATAACAGATGTTTCGCCTATCGCTAGATGTAAAAATTTAAGTTCACATAAAGTTGAAATCTCGTTTTCGCCGTTTTGTCAGTTGATCCCTTGTTACATATTATTTTGCCAAAAATAGTTCACAAACTTATTTGATCAATGTCCACGGCTCAGATGTCTTACGACTCTCTTGGAGCTTAAGCCTCTCGCCCTTATTTTGGATACGTCCATGGTAGTCACCATTAATGTCAATACGAGAACAGGGCCGAGCATCTTCTTTTTATCCTTCTGGCCGTCCGTCCCTATTTTCGAAGCGGTAACAAGCAATTTGCAAGGCTCATTAGGGCATCTGCTCTCTCTGTTCTCCTCATCCTTCCAGCGAATATCTGTCCTTTTTTTACATCCTGTCTCTCTCCGGCAATAGCTCGCTGCCAATTCGGCATTCGCAGAATTCGAAAATCGGACACATCGATGCGATGGACGTTGAAGTGTGATTCAGAGTTTTGCATAGAACATAGGCGTCGCGTTTAGAGTTACAGTAATGGACAAAAGTACGAGGCGTGTTTTTAGAGTAAGTACCTACCGTTTTTAAATTACGCCGCCTCAGCGCTGCCGTCACCGTTTAGCGCATGCGCGTCATGTGTCTACATCTGTTGGGAAGCCACAGACGCCATTACGGAACCATCCGATCGAGTTGATTTTAAAATGCCTCCACCGATTGATAATCCCGCTGACTGCGAAGTGCGTGCTGTATGTAATACGGTTTCTCTGTGCTCAAGGCTTCAAATCAGTTGACATTCATCACCAAGTCAGTCAAGTGTATGGTGCAAACATTATGAGTGATGGAATGGTGCGGAAATGGGTTAGGGCCCTTAAAGATGGCCGCGTCAGAGCTTTCAGTCGTTACCGATGACCTGATTCAAAAAGTGGACTGTAAAGTGAAAGAGTACAGACGATTCACGATTTCGTCCTTAGCTGAACAGTTTCCTTCTGTCTCAAGAAGTGTTCTTTACGAAATTGTGTTCGAACGTTTAAATTATCGGAAATTGTGTTCACGCTGGGTGCCAAAAATGTGAAGCAGTGGTTGTCTACTCAGGTGGCAAGCTTCTTTGACAATGGCATACAAAAGCTGGTACCAAGATACGATAAATGCCTCAATCGTAATGGGAATTACGTAGAAAAGTAGAGTAAAGTATGGCCTTTCAAGTGAATAAGTTATTTTTGGACAAAACTTACTTGTTGTTTTTTTATGTCAAAACGGTACTTACTTTAAAAACATATAGACAAATTAATATTGTGTTGTATTTCTTTTTTAACTTGTTTTATTAATACACTAAACCTGTATACATAATTCGTTATAGCATAATACTCGCTTATGCATAAATAAATTCTTTAGACTCCCTTCAATAAAAATTTAATTGTTAAAAACTGGAACTATGAAGGACAAAAATACATAGACAAAGCAAAACAATTACAGAAAAAAGAAGCAAAGTTCTTTGAATTATAGAAAACCAACCATGTTTGTGTTAATATTTTGTTGCATAACCATTATTATCAATCACCGCCTGGCATCGTCTCGGCATAGATTGTAGAAGTTTCTTGATATAAGATTCATCAATCTGTCTCCACTTTTGCTTTAAAGCGGCAAAAAGTTCATCCTTGTTTGAATAATTTTTATCTCTTATTTGCTTATCTAAGATTTCCAATGGGGTTTATATTGGGAGACTGTGAAGGCCATTTGAGAACTGGTATTTTTTCATCCAGAAAGAATTTCTTTGCGAGATTTGAAGTGTACTTCGGGTCATCATCTTGCTGGAAGGTTGATTTTAAAGGCATATTGTCTTCCATATAGGGTAACATGACATGCTTTAGTATGTCTGTGTATACAAACTTATCCATAATGCCATCTATTATATGTAAAGGTCCCATCCCAAACCCCGAAAAGCACCTCCAGACCATAACAGACCCGCGTCCATGTTTGACAGTGGGCAAAGTGTACTTGGGGTTAAATCTTTGTCAACTAGGACGTCTAACGTAATGAACACCATCTGATCGAAACATATTGAACTTGGATTGGTCACTGAAACATAACCTCTTCCAGTCACAGATGCTCCAATCAAGGTGCAACCGTGCAAATTGTAATCGGTCCTTACGGTTTTTCCTCGTGATTAGCGGCTTCTTACTCGGGCGACGTGCAAATAACTTCAAATCATTCAATCTTCTACTAATAGTTTTCGTAGAAAGACTGGCAATTCCTTTTGTCTCGATTTCGGCTTTTATTTGTCTTGGGGTTTTAGACGGATCTTTGGACGAAATTACTTTTATTAATCTAACTGATCTAGCATTTAGTTTTCTAGGCCGACCATTTCTCTTAGATTATATTTGTTCAATATTGCAAAAAATACTTTACGCTTCAGCTTCAAATTTTTGACATGTCGAGTTGACGTTGACCATCTTTGTATAACTCAATGATCTTCGTTATCACATCGAAAGAAATTTCTGGACCACGCTGCATGGTCTTGAGACATTTTAAAATCACTCAACTTATTCCACAATACTTGATGATCCCATAATGTTGAAAAGAATTTGTCGACATATTTTTGTCTCTCATAAAAAAGTGCTTATATTCAGACTTGTATTGTGTTTATTGCAGATAATGTAAAAACAAGGAATTTAGTTTTTCTACTAATAACGCATTTGTTTATGGAGCAATGAAGAATGAATTTGTTTTATAGAGGTATTTAGGTAAATATTCATATTTGTCTACATACTTTTGTCCATTACTGTACATCGGTTACGTTCAGTAGCACCTAGCTGTTACGAGGCTGCGCTGCGTGGAGTATGGGTTTGCCTATAGTCCAACTATCGAAGAAAGAAACTAAACCCAAACATAGCCACGCGTAGTTCACGCGATCAGACACCACAACGCCGAGCAAGGCTGCATGCACCGCCGAGTCATCTCCCACACCACCCTCCTCCTTTGGCATTGGTCCTCTACATGGGCTCGACCAATTCTGCCCAATAGCACTTTAGACTTTAGTCTGGTATTCCCAGGAACCGAAAAGGAAGAGAGCAGCGAAGTTGTCAAAGCCAGCGTGCGGCGCGTGGGTATCTGGCCATATTCATAAAGATGCCGCGTTAGCATGGGCGTACGATGTGTTTTGCTGATTTCTTCCTTTTTGTACCGCTTTGAACATTTTTAAAACTTTCAGATTGATTTACAGAAGTCACACATCTGAAGCAGGTTATGATGAGGTCTGCTAGGTGTCAACAGATTCAGTCGATACGGAGCGACAATCAGTAACTGAGCTAAATCGTACTGATGAAGATGCGCTAGCTCGTAGTGTGGTAACGAAAAGGAAGAGAGTATCGAAACAGCTCGTACTTCGTCTTTGATACTGAATTTGCCAACATAAAGGGGTTAGCAGTGGCATACGACATGTTAGTATAGGTGCAACAGAACGTAACCGTACACAGACGGACACTATTGACGCGCGGTTTTGGAGCGCGCCAAATATGATGACGACAGGGTCATGCAAAACGCTCGTCGACGTCACAGTTATGTAAGGATCGACGAACTTGTTTATCGTGTGGCATATCAAGTATTTTTGGGTGGTCTTGCACTGACCGTGTTTATGTTTTGATAAGAAATAATAGTGGATTCCGCTTTGTATAACTCAACGCACGTTGAAACGCGCGTTTTCTTGCAGCACGTCTATTTCATGACCGTGTGTTCCGGTAGTTACACTTATTTCCTCGAATTTTGCTACAACAGTAGTGCGCTAATGTTATACAAACACTAATATTACACAATCCAAGCATCACCATAAGTCATGATACTATGACTCGAGAAGATTCAGTTCGCAATCAAATTTGTTTACGCATGAAGTCATCACTTTTGAAAAATTTCTCAATAGCTTAATATTTAATCCTTGTAAATGCACCTGCAAACTAACATCTCTTTAAGACCCAACTAAAGGGGACTTTTTATCGAAAAAAATTGATTTCAAATAATGCCTTTATTCCTATCACTAATATTCGGTGAGGTACAAATTTCGCTGACGTCGTAATGTGTACGAGAGAAGCGCAATATGTGTTGCTATGCAACGAGTTGCTTCTATTTATTTTTAACACACGTATTGCACGCTTCTCGCGCTTCTCTTTCGTAGACGTTACGGTGTCAGTGGTATTTGGTTTTCAGTGTATATAAATTTGTTATATTAACTTTCGTGGTGTCAATAAAATTATTTTTTAATGGTAAACAGTTTCATTGAAATTATCTGATAATTTTCAGCATCATTTGCCATTTTTTCATTCGTATACATTTATTTTGAGGCAATAGCAACATTTTTTTTTCTTTTGCCAGTAATCGCTTTCCACAAAATGCCCCGAATATACTCTTGCCGTTTGTGCATTAAATTTGTGCTGGTCATTGTTCGCAAACATATTAGTCCTTTGGAAAATCCAAGGAACTCCGATGCGAAACGTCGCTGCTATTCCTGTTGTTGTTGCTTGAACAACCCACCATTTCACAGTTCACCTACCTAAATCCTAAATGTTTAATATACTGTTTTTAAGTATACTTCACACATACTTATTTGAAACATACCAGATAAACTAACGAAACTAACAAATTACGTGCTTAATTGTCATATAAAACTAAACGTTTGTCACCCGTCTCTGGGAATTTTGTCACTGAGTGACGTCAGGCGTGCGAAAGAGGTAGACTGATTGCATGTGCGTGGGTTTATCTCCTCGAGTAATAGTATCATGATCCTAAGTAGTGCGAATGGCAACGCTACTACTATCCACCAATTGGTGAGACTCGGCATAGGGGAGTAGCGCCTAAAAATGCTGTTTCTCTAGCTTTTAAAGCCCCTAACAGGGGATGAAACACCACGTTGTCCCCGCAGCCCTACCGACACTAAGATACGCCCCTGAAGATATAGTCTAGTAAAATTTACTTCCCAGCTTTATTAGGCAAACATCTCGATCGAGAGCAGTCGATTTCAGGTGAATTAAAGGATTATAGTATGATGGAATATACTTCGCATGCTTATTTGGTAAGCACCTCGAACAGGAATGTTCGATGTCGTTGGGTAGATTAACGAATATAGACTGTTTAAATTAACTTGCCACGTTTATTTAGCAAAGATATAGTCGAGTTAAGTTAATTTCCCAAGTTTATTTAGCAAACACCTCGAACGGGAGCAGTTGATTTCGTCAAACGTATGAAAGGAAATAGACAGGTGGAAATAAGATAAGAATATTCGTTTTTGGATTTGGAATTTAGATTGATGCCGGTGCTGCTACTAGCTCCATGGATCACCACAGAAAATTCGGGAATGAGGGTAGCACTCTGATTGGCAGTTTGCATTTGTTGCTGCCACAGTGTGGCTTCCCCTATGAACGAATTTTTCACCAACAGTGAGTTTGCTATGATTTCTACATTTTTACATTTATCTTATATGATGAAGCAGAAGTGTAAACATATTAAACACGCTTTAGTTTAATACAGTTAACGGGAGCGAAAATACTTTCTTCTACAAGCGAGCGTCAAGAGATATTCTGCTTCAACTACTCTCCAACAGATGGCGCTGCAAGTGCATTGCCGACACTCGCCTCACATATTTGAATGACTATCTGAGCCAACTTCTGGAGATTCAGTAAACATCGGTTTATATATGGGGGATAATCTTTGTGTTACCAATACGTAATGCAACTAATTTACAGTAATTCAAACAAAGGAATCTTTTAACAAATATTTTAACAATATAAGTTTCTTGATTTTGGTTGATGCGTTGGTTTAATGCAGTTAATGGAAGGGAAAATTGTTTTCTTTACAAGCGAGCCTATAGAGCTATTCTGTTTCAGCTACTGTCCAACAGATGGCGATGCAAATACGTTGCCCACACACGCCCCATTTGAATGACTACCTGGACCAACTGCTGGAGGTTCAGTAAACCTCAATTTATGTAAGGGGGAGAATCTTTGTTTTACCAGTACGTAATGTAAATATGTAATGCGACATACAGTACTTTAAATAAAGGAATCTCAACAAAATGGGGGGATTTTTAACCCCCCTCACGGCAATTTAAGTTTCTTGATCTTGGAAGACGCGTTGCCAAAAAAAACATCCCGAACCCCGACCAACCGCCCCTAAAGGTTCTTTTTGACTAGTTAAATTTTGTGTGGTCTGTGATAACACTTTACAAAGAAGCGCCATCTATGGGATGGTAGCCCAACTGAACGAATTTTTTGGTGGCGGCTATTCTCCAATAGATGGCGCTGCATATCGGTAGCTACCACAAGGTCCACCGTTTTGAATGACTACCTTGGGCCGGTGAAATCCGTTCAGTAATCCCTAATGCAAGCAAGGAGGAGGACGCTTTGTTTTTCAACAAAGCCAAATCCAATACGTAATATTAGAATATAAAAAACTAATCCAATCAAAATAATCTTTTCATCAAAAAATGGGGGGATTTTTAACCCCCCTCACGGCAATTTAAGTTTCTTGATCTTGGAAGACGCGTTGCCAAAAAACCCATCCCGAACCCCGACCAACCGCCCCTAAAGGTCCTTTTTGACTAGTTAAATTTTGTGTGGTCTGTGATAACACTTCACAAAGAAGCGCCATCTATGGGATGGTAGCCCAACTGAACGAATTTTTTTGGTGGCGGCTATTCTCCAATAGATGGCGCTGCATATCGGTAGCTACCACAAGGTCCACCGTTTTGAATGACTACCTTGGGCCGGTGAAATCCGTTCAGTAATCCCTAATGCAAGCAAGGAGGAGGACGCTTTGTTTTTCAACAAAGCCAAATCCAATACGTAATATTAGAATATAAAAAACTAATCCAATCAAAATAATCTTTTCATCAAAAAATGGGGGGATTTTTAACCCCCCTCACGGCAATTTAAGTTTCTTGATCTTGGAAGACGCGTTGCCAAAAAACCCATCCCGAACCCCGACCAACCGCCCCTAAAGGTCCTTTTTGACTAGTTAAATTTTGTGTGGTCTGTGATAACACTTCACAAAGAAGCGCCATCTATGGGATGGTAGCCCAACTGAACGAATTTTTTTGGTGGCGGCTATTCTCCAATAGATGGCGCTGCATATCGGTAGCTACCACAAGGTCCACCGTTTTGAATGACTACCTTGGGCCGGTGAAATCCGTTCAGTAATCCCTAATGCAAGCAAGGAGGAGGACGCTTTGTTTTTCAACAAAGCCAAATCCAATACGTAATATTAGAATATAAAAAACTAATCCAATCAAAATAATCTTTTCATCAAAAAATGGGGGGATTTTTAACCCCCCTCACGGCAATTTAAGTTTCTTGATCTTGGAAGACGCGTCGCCAAAAAACCCATCCCGAACCCCGACCAACCGCCCCTAAAGGTCCTTTTTGACTAGTTAAATTTTGTGTGGTCTGTGATAACACTTCACAAAGAAGCGCCATCTATGGGATGGTAGCCCAACTGAACGAATTTTTTTGGTGGCGGCTATTCTCCAATAGATGGCGCTGCATATCGGTAGCTACCACAAGGTCCACCGTTTTGAATGACTACCTTGGGCCGGTGAAATCCGTTCAGTAATCCCCAATGCAAGCAAGGAGGAGGACGCTTTGTTTTTCAACAAAGCCAAATCCAATACGTAATATTAGAATACAAAAAATCCAATCAAAATAATCTTTTCATCAAAAAATGGGGGGATTTTTAACCCCCCTCACGGCAATCTAAGTTTCTTGATCTTGGAAGACGCGTCGCCAAAAAACCCATCCCGAACCCCGACCAACTGCCCCTAATAGTTAAGTTTGACTAGTTAAATTTTGTGAGGTGTGAAGTAGCATGAGTATAAAGCACCACCTTTGAGGCAGTAGCAGAAGCAATATGTTAATTCGTTAAAGTTATATTTCACGGCAGTGGCTTTTCTGTTCTGCGAAATATTTTTCATGTAGAGGTAGAGAAGAAATTAAACCCAACGAAATACGTTTTACTGAAATCATACGTAAGTACCTAAGTTGTTTCATCTACTGTACAATAGATGGCACTGTGAACGTATTGAAAATTCATACCGCACAGATTTAAATGACTACCTCGAGCAACTGCTAATCTCTCAGGAAACCGCTTCTTCTGCAGAGAGAGAATTTATGCCACAAGAAAAAATTCTGAAACTATTATTCTTAGTTGAATATTTTCAGATTAAGATAAGGTCAGCTGGAGTAAAATAAACGATTATGGTTTTAATATCTTTATTGTTAACTTGGACAGCTAGTTCATAAAGTACAAAAGGAAGACAGGTTACAATCATCAAGTTCAGGTTAGGTAAAATGAGCCAGTCAAGGATTTGCTTTTCTCCTTATTCTCATAGTGTCTAGTGGGGATCAAAGCGCAGTTGATATATGTCAACTATTTGACCTGTCATTCAATTTGAGTGTTTGCAGATAGTTCTGGTGTTAATTTGCAAAGTGGAGCAAAAGCCCCCAGAAAATAGTATTATTCTGTTGATACAATGTAGTCAGTCACTTTAGTGGCCACTAGTAGACCAGTCAAGTCAAAAGTATGCACTGAAACTACGCAATTTTGGCCACAAATATTGCAATGTAAACATATAACTTGGCTTAGCTTGGCTTGGCTCCTTCTAATACGTTGGTCACAATAAATTATATATTTACAAGAAAAACTGCAGTATTTTAAGTAGTATGCGTGCTGAGCTGGGTGCACCCTACGACTTGGAACACCTCTCTTACTTTGCTTATGGAAAACCCTTTAGTCCACCCGACAACATCGACTTCTATTGTTTTAATTGTTAATCTACTAATTTCGCGAATTTAATTTAACCAGACTATATCCCTCAACCCACCCGACAAATTTTTGACTCCCGTTCACTCTCTTTGTCAAATAAACTTGCAAAGATAATCTCACTGGACTATTTCCTTTAATCCACCCGAGGATATTTACTGCTTCCGTAAATGTTTCCCCGCATAAACTTTCAAAGTTAATGTTACTGGACTATTTACGTCATTTCGGTGGATGGTATCGACTACTCCCGCCCGAAGTGTTTCTCCACGCGGACTTGCAAAGTTAATTCCGCTGGACTATTTCGACGTTATTCCGCTTGCTGGCACAGACTACGCCAGTTCAAACTGCTTCCCCACATAAAGTTGCAAAGTTAATGTCACCGGACTATTTACTTTAATTCACCCGACCGCGTGGACGATGCTCGTTCGAAGTGTCCACCAAATTGCGAAATTAATTTCACCAGAATATATTCTCCAATCCATCCGACGAGATGAAAATCAATGGGCAGAACCTGTTTGTGCGATCTTCAAAACCTCTGCAATAAAAGGGGTGTAGTTTCCAACAGTGTGGTCCTAGAATCTCGGAGGTCACACTTTGGCCTATCTCAGGACAAACTCCTAATTCGATAAGCAAAAAGTACTTTCCAAGTAACGGGGCACTAATTTTGAAGCTCAGTCGTTCCCCTAGTGGATGAGAGGGGAACAAGGCGTTTTCACGATCAGCCATCACGCCAAATCCGTCAAAAATTTGCTAGAAACAACGCTCCTTCTCTATCTCACCCACTAACTTGAAACGTAGAACCCGATGCGGCGCATCCCAACTAGCAAAGTAGTTATAAGCTCTTGGTAAAAGAACCGTTTAGCCATAAAAGCTCTCTATTGTTGTTGCCTGAACACCAAAATGCTGGCTTAATGTTGTGTGGAATGCAAATTTGCTTTCTGCAGCATATTTGCTCTAAAATGAGGTGTTTAAAATATTCTTATAGCATAGTTATACAATACCTTATAGGGCAAATTTTTAACTGTTGCATAAACGTTTATACAACTATTTTATACAGCATATTTGCACGTTAGTCAAAATGGTTGTATTGTGGCATCCATGGTAACGTTTATAAAACAAACCGGAGCCTTGTTGTTTTGCTGTGCAATTTACTACTTTAGCCAACAAATTGCTCCCAACTTATACAACTGTTGTTTAATAACTGTTAAAGGCTGTACATATGCTAAATATGTTGGTATACAACTTCACCATAACCTAACTTTCTGCTGTCATATTTTTGTTAAAATGCCATATCCAATGTTTTAAGACAAACAACGCATGTATATTGGTTCAAAAGGTTTTATCAACTGTTCAAACAGAGTTATATATTCTTCACTTCGTCTATACAATACATAAGAAATAGTTTGGTTGCAATAAAGTAGAATCACGTAACAAAATAGTTGCATAGTTGACAAAAACTAGCGGCTGCCAGAGGCTTACACTTTTGTTGTATAACTGTTACCTGTAGAACTTATACAATCTCTTAAATGACTGAAGTGTCCTATTCGGTGTGCCCATTCCGCTTGTATAGCTGTTCTAAGAGAGTTTTGCCAATGTTCTTACAGTATACATTGCTGTGTACGGAATAATGTATAATCATTCTTGCAACTCTAATACGAGTGATAATTGTTAGTTGGGATGTATTCAAACACAAGCTTTCACACTAAAGCGACAGCAGCCCGACTAGTTTTTTAAAAATTTTATAATAAATGCATGGGCAGTAACATTTACATTAAAAATCGGACCATTTCCAATAAGTGATCCAATGTTTCCTAGTTCAGCTCGAATTAATACTCCAAGAGAAGTGCCAGCTGTTCCAGCTCAAGCTCCAGATATAAAATATAAGGTACAGGTATCTTTATGATTTGTAGAAAAAAATCATTTGTTAAACATACCAAAGCCATATAATTGAGCGCTACAACCCACAACCCGCAATTTTCAACCCCTACAAAATTGTTTCCGAAAATGATGAGCTTCCGAAACGTCAAAAAAAAAAGCTTGAGCGACTTTTATTATTTTTTTTTTGGCTTCTTTTTACCCCCAGCTCCGCCGTCGGTGACCCGATTTTCAAACCTACAAAGCTTTTTCTTCCTTGATATGGCATTTTTGATACTACTATCTATTACTTAGTCAGCCGAGTATTATTTTTGAGCGCATATGCTTCATAAGAAAGATGAAATCACCAATTTCCCCCAGACTTCGTTTTCTCTAGCGGCATCGTTTTCGAGTTATTTCATCCTTGAAGTTCTCCATCACTTCGGTAACAGTCTGAAAAGGAAAAACAAATGTAATTTAGGTTGAATAGGTATTCAATTAATCAATGAAGGTATGTGTCCATTACTACTTTATCCTGCAACATATTACGCTTTCAGTACCGCACTTTCAGATATTTGTTGAAATGCAAACAGTCTGCAACTTATTGCGAAACAGGTATCGGGCAGAGCCGTTTTAAACCGTGTAGGGGCTCCTAGACAAAGAAAATCTCGGCGCCTGGATAAAGGGACCCCTAGGCACAGCGAAATCCGATGCAAAAAATCGTAGAGCGGGGGTCCTGAGAAATTTGTTTAACTCAATATCGTTTAATTTTGAGGCCTTTGGGAGCCCCCATAGAGTCAGGGTCCTAGGCCCATACCCAAACAGTGAAGACGGAATAGTGCCGAATGCCTCGAGGAGATATCGTCACTTCGCGGTCGAATTTGGCGTCACTCGGTGACAAACGTTCCGTACAGGTATTACGTTGAAAAGTGACATTTCGTAGGTTTTTTGGCATTTAGTAGGTTTTTTGTGACATAACGTAGGTAGCGAGCAAACGTGGAATGAGCTATTTGCACACTAAAAACTACCTAGTCTGCAAGATGACATTTCGTCGGTTATTTTTTTACGTTTTTTAGGTTTTGTACAAAATATTCATGCCGGTCGTCGGTATGAAATTAATTTTTGTGTTATCATGATAATTTTAGAATTATACAGGGTGTTAATAAAGTACGTAGACAAACTGTAACCATCGAACACTTGGTCAATCTGAAGACTAAGTTCATATGAACGTGAGTCCGTAACGGCTTTCTTTTCGAGCACTATCAATAAAGAAATAGTAATGTTCCAAATACTTCTGTGAATAATGAAACGTATTTATTGAACAGTTAGTATAACCTATAATAAATTTTGCATGTTTTACAAGTTGCTGAGGCTCAATATGAACGTGGATGAAAATAGTATTATCCTGATTTTTTTGAAAAAAAAAGGTTAATGGTTTTGAACAGTAACATTCAAAGAGAACGACAATAGAAAATACAGGCGTCTAGTCTGTTACACATTGACTGACAAACTCTCCTAAAAATACCCGAGTATTTTGTATAGTCAGACATGATTAATATTAAAAGTATTGAGATCAAAACAAATCAATGTCATGCCATTTTTTCAAAAAATACTGGATAACATTATCCGTATCTACGTACATGGAAGATCTGAAAACAACTTTAAATCATGTGATATTCACCACAGGGCATACTTAATGAAAATAAAATACGTTTCAGTCTTTTATAATTTACTAGAATAGCATCATTTCGTTTAGTGCTAATATGCTCTAGCTTGAAAACAAAGCCATTGCGGACACATGTTCATCTGGAAATTTCGTCTTCAAATTGATCAAGGATTCGATGGTTAAAGTTTGTCGACATACTTTATTAACACCCTGTATAGAATGTTTTATTCATATTTAGATGTTCTGACAATACAATTTAATGACGAATCCGAGTACTTCGCCATGACAAAGTTATCACTTTTGGAAAATCAACAATAGACAAGTTGAAAGGTTCTTAATATCCTATGACTTAATCATTGATAATGACCTTGTAGCTTGTCAAACTAAAATAAACGAACTTACTTTTTTATTAGAGCAAATTAGTTTCAAGCAATACCTTGGTGCATCAGTGACATATACTAATTTGTTATATCAACTTATTATACAGAAAAAGAATTGAGATCAAAATACAGTACATATGGCACCTCATAAGTATTTTTTTATTGTAAAAGGATTCATTGGATTTTTCTTTTATATCTCTATGATGTCTTTTAAGTTTTGCATATGGAAATAAAACAATACGGTAGGTAGTTTTAAATGACTTTATTGTTTATCGAAGTATTCTCCACGAAGATTAATACACATCTGCATACGCTCGAAGTTGTTTATAATTTTCGGGAAAGTAAAGAAATCGTTAGGACTTAGATCATGACTATATGGAGGATGGTCCAATAATTCCACGTTTTCTTCCGTTAAATACTGCCTTGTTTTTTGGGCTGTGTGCGAGCTTGCATTGTCTTGGTGGAGGATGATTCTTCTTTCGGGGTTGATTTTTCGAAGCTCGGTGATGACTTTTGGCAAACAAATGGTGGTATATCAATCTGCAGCAACAGTTCTTTGCTCATTAAGAGGAATTGTTGCAATATGACCTGCTCGAAACACTTCGTAAACGGATGACTTTTGTTGGCTTTTCTTCACCTTGGAACACCCAAACAGCCGACTGCCCTTTATTTTCAGGTACATAACAGTAAATCCACGATTCATCACCACTAAGAATGCTGTACACATTTTTTGAGTTTCCGGAATTGAAACGGTCAAGCGTTTTTTGACACCAATTAACCCTGGCTGCTTTCTGCTCTTCAATCAACAGGTGGGGTATCCAACGAGAAACTAATTTTCTTACTCCTAATTCTTCAAGTAAATTTTTTTGAATTGAGGTCTTTGAGATCTTCAAGGACGCCTCAATCTCGCGATATGTCACATGTCTATCTTCATTGATGAGTTTGCGCACAGCATCGACGTTTTCCTGGGTGCCTGCCGTTTTTGGTGCCAAGACTCACCCATCCACGTTTGGATTCTCCATACCAACGGGAAATTGTCGACTGATGTGGTGCTTCGTTGCCGAAAACAGACAGTAACTCAGCAAGGCATCCTTGTTGCGATAATTGTCTCTGAAAGTTGTAATAAATTATGGCGCGAAAATGTCCTAGGTTGAGTTCCATTTTTCTAATGACTTGGTGACACTTAGAAATTCGCTGTAGTCAGAACACTGCACGTATTGTTGTGAAACTTTGAATTTAAGTTTACTAAAGAGTGAGGTTAAGATTCAGTAGAGACGTTCGATCCGTGCGGCCTCCTATGTTCCTATATGGAAAACTTAAAAGACATCGCTCATATTTAACATCCGGATATTGAAATACATTCAGCAGTTCATTGCATTTAATTAGAGTTACTAAATTTGTATTGCTGATAACACTTTAGAACCTATTGTTCGCGAACTTGTTCGTTCTTTGGAAAACTAAAGAAACGCTAAATAGCTTTGCTTTTCTTGATGTTGTTGCTCTCAACCATTGCATATTATAGCATAGTTAAATGTTTAAATTCACTGTTTTTAGTTATGTTTGTCCGGGAAATTTTGTCAGTAAGTGACGCGTGACAAACAGATTGACGGATGGCATGCGCGTGAGTTTATCTTCTCGAGTAATAGTATTATGACTGTGATTCACACGTGTCACAATTTCTACCACAGACCTTTCACAAGCAACGTTTATCTGAAACTTAAAGTGGGCACTTGTGGTGTAACATATTGCATTTCATCAAATGTTAGGCATATGACTCTCCACATGTTGCGCAATAATGCGAGCGTACCTTAAGCGACACAGCGATCAACATCATGTAGAGTAACTGCTTGACATACCAAACGCGACAATAGTAAGAACACACCTTTACGGCGAGCATTCGTAGAATCCGAAAATCGAAGCCATAACAAATAATGAGGGAGCGAACAGAATGGATATTCTTGCAGCACGCATGCGACATGTATACGCCATTATAACAGCGCTTGTTCATTTGTTTTACACAGGGTGGTTCTAGAACAACGGCAATAGGAGCAAAGTGCATAGAGGGGGGAAACTGAGTCGATCGTCGCGCACGTGGTGGACCAAAAATTTACCAAAAGCCGCATATAGGCGAGTTATGTGGAGTCATCTGAGGCAATGTTGCAAATATTTAGTTCCTAACACCAAATCAGTTAAATGTGTTATTTTTATTGATATCCGTTGATTGTTTGAAGTTCAAATATTTATGTCCAACATCCGCTAAGAGGAGCTGTCATCGCGCAACCAGCGGATAGTAGAAAGTACATCTAAAAATAAAATATTAATTTCCTATGAACATATATAAACCTCAAAATAGTATGCCACTGACGATACTGTTGGGAGAAAGAAAATGGATATCCTTTAAATAAAAGTTTGTAAATTACCCTTCATACACTAGATACATATAATATCAAAATTCACTGACCGAAAAGTGTTTTTTCTCCAAAAACGGATTTGAATTTTTATTTCAGATTTTATCACGAATATTCAAAATAATTATCCACTAAAAACAATAATTGTTTTAAAATTACTCAAGAAGGGCAAGACATATAAAAACACAAATAGATGCAATAGATATTTCGCAAAATTCAATGGCGACGAAAATAAGAAATATATTTATTTCTGGTTCTATAAGTACCAAAATGTCTGATAGTATCCCATATCTATCTGGCCAATGTAAAGTACATTATGTAAAAACTTCTTAACTGTAAACGTTATGGTGACTTTCTTCAATGCAATAACTTTATTTATTCGTCTTCCAGGTAATACTTCGTTTGTTTGTTTTTTGATTTCCATATTCCAATACAGTGTGTTACTGCATGCCGTGAAAGCTCCCATAACAGGCTGAGAATGCGTGAAGCCATCATTCTAAATCTTAAAATGGCATCACCCAAAACCAGAATAGCCTGGGGTAGGCGCCCCCACCCCCAAAAAAGGACGTGCAGTCCTCCAAAGCGACAAGTGAGCATGAGATTGTCGGTTGTTTTTTAATGTACCAGATATGTCACTCTCGTCCATCGTGCCGAAGACACCGAAAGCCCTCAAACAAAAAAACGTAAAAGCCCACCCAGAACTAGTGTAACACACATGTTAATTGTTACAGAATCTGCGACTGTAATGTTACAAATGCATTGTTTATGGATCTGAAACGTGAGACATTTAACGGGAGCCGTGTTGTTCATCCTGAGTTCCTACACTAATGCTGGTTCTACAGCTACAGCTACAAATATTTAGGATTCTGCCAATATCCAATCACGCGTAGCTTTGAAATCATGAAACCCTATGGGGCAGGATCAGAACTGTTCCCTTTACTTCCCGAATTACGCCGACGTAATTTAAGTAACGAAAAAGTTTTAATGCTTTTCATACCACACGTACATACACTAAATTTATTGGATTATCTACTCCTACGTGATAGCTTCTTCTCGATGTTCTAATTGTAACCTTAACTCGGTGAGCGGACATTTTCCCGTAGATATTTTTTTGTACTACTTTCTACACTAGAAATACTGCCGCCATTTTTTTAACCACCCTGTATACCCGTCGTTATAAAAGCAGTTGTTTATTTGCAATAGCGTTGTGCTCATGTCGATTAGCCGCAATGGCATAGCTAATAGCTAATGGTTATGAGTTCAGGAAGGACGACAACCGATCGAGCTTTGTAACGACCGTCAAATGAGGATGCAGTTTTTCGATCAAATTGATGATACTGTTTGAGGAGGTTTATTGAGCAAAAACGAGCTCCTAGCTTGATTAGCCTGTGATGGTTTGAAATAATGCTTCCTGTTTATAACAAAGTTAATTGTTTGTCCAGGTGTACGTAACTAGTCATTTTTTGCTGATTTTCAGACAAGTGGGAAAATTTATTCTAATCTATAAATAATAGTAATCCGTATTATCACTTAATGGTGAGTGTGAACTCACCCCGCCTCGAAAATTCACACCTTCATTAACCATGATAAGTTTGTCGAGCTTAGTAATGATTACGATGAATATTTGCCAAAGCAGTCTTAAGGATTATCTCTGATTGTTATAAAAAAGTGGCGTTGAGGAGGTTGACTCTACACTTTCGACGAAACGCTCCCATCAGTTCAAAAAGGTTTGGCTCAAGTTAGCTTCTCTAAGGAAACGTTAGCTACATACATCTTAACAAGAACAATTAGATGCATGAAGTTAGTCAAACGGGTCACCTTCCATTTGACAACGTGTTAAATATATTTCTCTGTATCGTTCTATGTCTTTAGAGCAGAGAAATCTATGTGTGAAATATGTCGAACCTATTAGCACCTACGCTTAGAATCACCGAAACGGGTATCATGTAAAAAACCTATAAAACGTCAACAAAATCCTATAAGAAGTCATCTTGCAAACTACCTGTATGTAGTTTTTAGGGCGCAAAACAGTCGTTCCATGTTTGCTCACTAGGATCGTCCATCTATGGAGGAATCACTCAACTAAACTACACGCATTATTGGTTGCATATGTTTTGTGAGGCCGAGTGGTCCTAGTCTGTAGTTTTCAACTCTGAAAAGAAAGTTGGTTGAATAGCAAGAGAAAATCATTACTG
Organism: Acanthoscelides obtectus; assembly: GCA_963669975.1. Taxonomy (NCBI): domain Eukaryota; kingdom Metazoa; phylum Arthropoda; class Insecta; order Coleoptera; family Chrysomelidae; genus Acanthoscelides; species Acanthoscelides obtectus. The sequence goes on from CAVLJG010000001.1 coordinate 25,095,384, forward strand.
AATATGCTGCCAATGAAGTATATTTATTGGCTGTGCCCGACGGGTTATTTTTATATTGTGCGTTCTGAAGAGAGGCTATGTTCAAAGTTGTGTGTAATTACTGATAGCATGTATATGGCTTGTAATTCGACAGTGTACAGTGAATATAATTACTTCTTATCTCTCTCATTTTTGAAATTCAGCAAATTTGTGTAGTTAATTTCCAGAATGAATAAGAAAAAGTGGCTGCGCAAGTAATTTCTAGCTTTGAATCTCAATTAAGTGTATTTGAGGCAAGAACCCAATGTAATTATCATCAACACCTACCACTTACAGCTTAGACCTCCTGTAATGCCATCTCAGAACCAAAGATTGATAACAAGCCTCATGACGTTTAAGCAACACGTACAACTAAGTGCTAAGCTAACATCTTGTAGAAAAACCTACATAATGTAAAAAAAACAGCATAATGTCAAAAAAAAATCGGCATAATGTCACTTTTCAAGATACGTGATACCCGTGCGGGGCTTTAAGCGTATGTACCATAACAAATTGAGTATATACCATTCACTACCCCCTACAGCCTCCTACCTCCAATTTGTTATCCTTCAAAAAACACAAATTTGAAACACCAGGAAAAGAGAAATTGCGAGATTTTTCTTTTCCTCGTTTTTTTTACCCGTAGCTTCGCCACAATTAGATCGATTTTCAATAACTACCAAATATTTTCATCCAATAACCTTATGCCAAAAATTCCATTAAAATCCAGAGTTACAGAAAGGTCAAGGATTAGCGGACAAACAGACAGGTCGACGGAAATGCGTGACATGATTTTTTGTACTTACGATTTGAATTGACGATTTCATGAAATAATCTGGTATTACATGAAATGTTCGCATTTCTTGAAATTACCAACTAAAGACCATATTGTCAGGTCGTCAACGTTTGACAATTGGTCATCTACGATTGATATATAACATCATAAAAATACAGTAGGTATCCATAGAATAATAATATGCAACGAATTCGTTTATTATTTTTCTTTAAAACTAGTAACCTCAGGAAATTAAAATAAAATAATTATATGAAAACATCCTTAAACTGCACATCGTATAAGAAATAAAATTTTTGAACATATCAAGTTACCTCGCATTGACATCCTACTTTGCTTTATCTGACATATATAACCTAAAGATGGAATCAAAAATACGATGAGTTTTATTTGTACATACGTAGAATAATATACTAGATTGATAGACAGATACAATATTTTAGCTGGCACGCGATTTTGACTTCAAACAAATGAACGTTAATGTAATTCAATATTGAAGTACTAACCTGTGAAACACGTTCTAACCACGGCTTTTTGACGTTTTGATCAGTACTCGCGAAACCCGCATAGTACTCTGGAACTCGAGTACCTTTTTGTCGCGGTCCTTTAAGCTCACTTTCTTTCTCATTTGGTAACGAGTTATTACAATTTGCACTAAAACTTTCTCAATAAAGACTACCGTGTTGAAATGTAAACAAAGCGCTGCCAGCGCCTCTGTCGGTAATTAATGTAAACATTTTACGATTTAATCAAACTTGCTGCAACGATTTGTTATCATTCATCAACACACATCATGATCTGAACAGATAATGATTCCTTTCATGAAATGGTCAATTATACTAAATAAAAATAAAACATCATCACTTCATTTTGTTATTTCTGGATGCACTTTCTGCCCTACAAATGCGACCTGCTGCCAAGATCACCGGTTAAAATAGTGTGGATCTCAGTCTGTTACATCCATAACTTTGATGATACTAACCATTCTACTCTCGTTCGTAATTTACTTATATCGTGCTGATAATTTCTAATAAGAATGAGGCAGCGACGTACACATATGGACAAACAAAACTATACTCCATTCCTGAATTAGAAAAAAATGTGTTACACCCTCACAATTATTATGGTTCCTAGATACCTTGAGGCTCTGTTTCCAAAAACAGATTTCCAATTTTGGCTAAGAGAATCCGCAAAGTTAATACGAAAATAACCTATATAATGTCAAAAAACCGCTAAAATGTCAACTTGTTGATTAGGTGGCTGTTAGTGTGTAAATAGCTCAATCCGCGCTTGCTACAAGTGAGCATGAAGTAAAAACAGCTAGTTCCAAGTGTCGAATGATGAGAGAAACACAATAAGCAAAGTGGCGTCATTATACATCCAATATGGCAACCGCCGCAAAATGTCGATTTACAGTTTTCATAGTCACATCTATGGTATGGATATCAAATGCGAGGAACACAATAATTACGATGACGTCATTGTAAATAAAATATGGCGCCGCCAAAAAATAGCGATTTACGTTTTCCACAGTCACTCCTATGATATGGGTATCAGTAGAAAGGGACTAATTTGAGAAACACAATAAACAAAGTGGATATTCCATATAGCGATCAGCGCAAAATATGTATGTATCATTTTATAATACAAATAAAGTAAGAAGTTTTATGCAGTCATGAAACTGTTTTTTATTTAAATTGTACTGAAGGTTGTTTTTAATTTGTAAGTTATATTGGTTTTTGAATTATAATAAACTTTGATTGTTAATAAAATCTACGGGAATTATATAGAAAATACCAAACAAATTATTTGACATCATAAATACTAAAAAGTAAGAAATAAATGAGATAAAAATAAATTTCAGATATTTACAACTGGAAAAAAATATTTACTAATTTTTCAGTTCATTATATACTAAGTGACATATAATTCCGAACACCCAGTTTAAATGGTTTTATTTTAATAAAAGTTGGTGAATGTATTTATCTTACTGTAAATAACAAGTGAAAAAATTTTCAGCCTTATCAGTTGGGCATTCCAGTTTTTATACTGCTTTTTTTTAATTCACTAACACTCTAAAAATGAACATTTCAGTCGCAGTAAAGAATCAACGTTGGCGGATTTTGGTTCTTGACATCCTTTACGATCGGTTACGATGCCTAGAGTACGGAGACCTGTACGATTTCGTCAACTTAGTGAGTTTGATAGGGGCCGTATAGTGGGACTTCGGGAAGCTGGACTTTCTTTTCGGGCAATTGCAGTTAGAGTGCAAAGAAGTGTAGACACTGTGGTTAGGTGTTGTCAGGCATGGCTTCGAGAAGGCCGTACGCAAAGAGCAAGGGGCACTGGACGCCGCCATAGAACAACAGACCGTGAAGATCGCCGCCTAAGATTATTGGCCTTAAGGGACCGTTTCTCCACTACCAGGTCCATTGCAAATGAATGGTTTGCAGAACACGGAAGACCTATTGGCATGCGAAGTGTTTACCGACGAATGAGAAGTTTTGGCTTGTTTTCATACCGGCCACACTGGGTCCTCCCTTTAACTCGAGAACACCGACGTAATCGCCTTGAGTGGTGCAGACAACGGTCACTCTGGGATCAGGAATGGAACAGTATTGTCTTTAGTGACGAGTCTCGATTTTGTTTAGGCATGCACGATGGTCGTGCCAGGGTTAGAAGGCGACGTCGTGAAAGGAGGAATCCACAGTTTTTTGTTGAAATACATGTTCATCACACTGTTGGAGTTATGGTTTGGGGTGCTATAGCTTATGGTTCCAGGTCACCTTTAATCTTCATCAGAGGTAACATGAACGCGCAGCGTTATATCCATGAAGTTCTAGAACCCCATCTTTTACCCTATCTTGACACCCTGGCAGATCCAACTTTCCAACAAGATAATGCCCGACCACATGTTGCAAGGGTCACAATAGACTTCTTTCAACATAATGATGTCACATTGTTACCATGGCCACCAAGATCTCCCGACTTATCCCCAATTGAGCACGTGTGGGATATGATGGGTAGGAGATTGCTCAATTTGCAACGTCCTCCTCAGACTCTAGAAGCACTTCGAGAGGAGTTGGTGGTTGCCTGGAATGAGATACCACAGGAGGACATTGACCACCTGATCATAAGCATGCCTAGGCGCGTTGGAGAATGCGTAGCACATCAGGGTGCATCCACACATTATTAAAGGTCAAAGGGCTTTTTTAAAGCAGTGCAATCATTTTGAACTTTTTATCATTTACTTATTATGCTTCATTAAGTACGTATACAAAATTTTATTAAAATAAAACCATTTAAACTGGGTGTTCGGATTTATATGTCACTTAGTATATTAACAGGTAAACAAAAGCTTGGTTTTAAAATGCATCATTTTATTTTTTTTATATATTTATATCAAAAGCAATAATATGAGCCTTATTACGTGACTGAATAAGTTCATTCAACAGTTGCGTAACGTAAGCGAGGAAGCTCAAAGTTTAGCTAAAGGTGTTCAACATTCACCCCTATTCCGGAGCATTCGCAGCAATTTGAACATCCCTTATTTAAAGTAGAATTGTAAGATTAAATAAAATCTTGAATAAAAGGGAATCAACGTAAGTGAAAATTCATTTAAATGGTTTACATTTTTTTTAAAATAGTGAACAGTTGTTTAGTAGCTCGGATTCCCTTGAACCTTATCCTATTTGAAACAGACTTGAATGTGAAAGCTTTTTATTAAATATAACCTGCCGATATTTAACTTTAATTCTTTTCTAGATTCGTAGTATACGAAACATTTATTATTCAACATGAATATTGAAAATGCTATTTTTAATAGTATCCAAACCAGCTTTTTTGAAAAAATCTGCGGGTTCACGGATGAAGCAGGTGAAGCTAAGCATATTGCATTTTTTCGTTTAGACTAGAGCCTTTTGACTTTCCATATACGGATTTGATAAAAGAATCATTATTATTTCCTTTAGATATGGAGCTTAAAATCACAACCAATCTACAACCCCCCGTATACCCACACCTCAGTTGGAAGTAATTTCCTACTAACTACCGTAGGAAACACATGTTTGTAGCCACATAAGCCGGTACATTTCAATTTAATTAACCCGACAGATACTATTCAAATAGCCCAAGCTTTCTGATAATTATTTAAGACGGAAAAGGATCTATTACTATGTTCCTTCGTTCCTTTGTCCGTTCTACCACGAAATTCTTATATGCTGTTGATGTACTCATTAACTTGGACGATTATATGTGTTGTGCCTTTGCGAAGAAGTTGTAATGAAAATTGATGATGTTTTTGGGGCAGGTGTTAGTTAGAAACACTTGTTCGGTTCATTTTGACTAGGAATTGTTATTGCTTCATTTTGTTTGGTGGTTCTAACAATCTTATGCTTTGTACACCGCAAATTGAAATATATATTTCTAAAAAAAAAATGGCGACATTGGAGTTAACTGAACCTCTTAGGGAATGCTCATTGCATAAACGATTATGTTCGGTACAAGTTAGTTCGTCCAAGAAAAAAGTTAGCTGCGAAGATTTATAACAAAAAAAAACAAACGGATCAAGTCAGTCAAACAGGCTCATACAAATATTCCCTAGTCCCGACCCTTTTGACAACTTTATGGTTTAGGAATTTCTCCCCTGCCTTACAGACAATATCGACCATCAGGCAACGTTGTTATGACTTATCTCGGACTTCGCTAGCGAGTAGCTACCTATCGGTTAAACATCGGTCAGATTTCCGAGCACCTTTTCAATTGATATCCCGCCAAAATCCTGTGTACTAATGCTACCGTCCAAGTCGTTTTCAAAGAAAAAAATGGTTTGCTGATACCGCGGACCAATACTCCCCAACTACGTTTTACCCTCGCTTGAACATCAGTTCTTTACTGCGCATGCAAAACGGTACTATTGGTACCAATGATCCAACATTTCAAACTCATTCAACGATTCGTAGAAAGATAGCTACGTAGATACACTGATATACCGACAGACAGACCAATGGCCATGAATATCATGGAATGAGAAGTTAAAGAATCACCGGAAAATTTCATTTAGTTATTTAAGAACGTAGGTTGGCCCTATATATGACACGGTATTACATTGAAAGTTTCCTTATAAATTACAGGCTTGGAAATGCATCAAATATAATCGAACTGCTGACTAAATGTTGTAGGAAGTGCAGAGTCGACTACTTAACACCATCTTTTTTTAAGTGGATACTAATTCTACTGTTACGCTCTACAAACAGCAGGACAAAACACACAAACGGATAATACCCCTTTTTTAAAAAAATCCACCGTCCCTATATCATCTCTACTCCCCGAATGAATATCTCCGTTTTTCCATCTGGAGAGCCAGCGTTTCTCTAATTAAAACATCCAAATTGCCAGAGACCTTTTAATTACGTAGCCAATTACCGTAGTTTTTAAGCTGCTTAACTTGTACATTTAATAATTACCTTGGTCCGACTGATTGCATCTACGCATATAGATGGCCGTTTTGAGGGTCCCTAACTACGGGGGGATTACGATTTCGTGTTTTTTTGGTCGTTTCACGAATTTAATTTTGAGTTTCTTCGACACTAGTGATACGGTACATGCATATTGAACCCTCACGTCTCTGTGCTTGATCGTGTTTCTTGTCAGAATTTTTAGCTTTCATAATTTACGAAAAGTCTTTCTCACATTTCGTGCGGCGCAGTTGAGTTTTCATACCTAACAAAGACAAAAGAGAAATAAACTCTTTGAATTTAAGCATTTGGGATGGAAGAACTATAAAAAAGTGTTGACCCAGGTGTACCCCTAGTCGAACAGCCTGAGTGCATCCATAGCATTATCATTATACTGTTCATTCGCTGATAACCAACCCAAACCTATGTTGTTTTTGAAGAAGAGAGAAGATTTATTTATTTGGAAATAGGATAATCCAGTATACACAATCAATAAAATACACAGCAACAAAACAGTGAACATGTGGCCAAAACATTAGACACCTCCAGATTAATACTATTTAAAAGAAAAGAACATAAATCGGGAAAAAGCACACTATACAAAAACAAAGTCAAATATTAATAATAATAATAATGATAATAATAATAATTTATTGGTGCTATTACCCAGAAATGTGTTTGCACAAGTCAGCTAGAGTATATAAAACATAAAAGAGTAAGTAAAAATAATAAGCAATACGTAAATGAGACAAACATAAAACACAAAGTGGCAATAAAAGCTAAATAAAGAGCTAATAAAATTAAAGTTAAAATTTAGATTAATAATAATAGAGTTAATTAAAAAATTATAAAAGAGACTAATTACAATAAAATTATGCAAGGTTGAAAAAACTGGAGTAAAACATACATAAAAGAAGGTTCGGATAGTAGGAAGCATTTAACAGTTTGGCTAAATTGTTCAACATTCAGAGAGCTTATTTGATGTGGCAATAGGTTGTAGAATTTTGGAAAGACGATGACGATTTGGACACAAATGTTCTTTGTTTCTGGTGTTGTAATTATGAGTATCTTGATGAGTTGCGTAATTATGAGAGTGAGTTTTAACATGCATGAGGCAAGCATGGATGTATACACAAAGCAATGTCATGATTTTCAATTTAATGAATTCATTCCTGCAACGATCCCTGTACCTCAAGTTTGACATGTATCTACACATCTTCTCCTTAGGCTAAAAACTCTTGCCATATGTGACGAATGACCCCATGCCAGAATGGCGTAAGTCATTCTACTGTGGAAGTACGCACGGTAACTGGTGAGCAGTGTTTTCTGAGACACAGAATTTGCATGCTCGTCCCAAGTCAACGAAGAATCAACGCACACCCCTAGAAACTTTACTGTTCTTGTGTTGTTATCATTTCTATCAAAATTCCGTACTCATGGTCTGAGTTTTGTGTTCAGTTAATGTCAGCCCGTTAATAACAAACCTGTCTTGAATGTCCGCCCAGCATGCTGATGATTCGTTGTCTAGGTTTTCTAAAGTGCTGTGAGTTGAAAGAAGAGTGTCATCGGTATACTTTAATAGTTTGCTACTAGTACCGTAACTGAGACAATTTTGTCTGTCATTGATGTGTAGCAAGAATAACAATGGCCCAAGTACAGAACCTTGAGGAATAAATTTAAGTAGCCCTTGTTTGAATCTGAGGGAGTGGATTCTAGTCGGTTTAATGTATGTGTTGATATTACAAGCAAAGTTAATTGGATCAGTCAAGTACCTAGGAGCCGTTCCTCCTTAAAGATAAAACTGTAAGACAGAACACTCTCTACGATACTGATAAAGAATATAATGTATTTAGCATTGCGTGTACATGTGTCAAGAGATTACATCACAATATCTATCATTGCACGGATTGGTAGTATTTGCAGCTCAGCTGATTGGGTTACATTGAGTAAGAGATTACAAAGGGTACAATAAAAGTTTTGCAATACAGCTATATTAATTGACTTTGTTCAAGTAATTTCCACCACTTTCAATACACTTCTCTATCCGCCAAAACCAGTCCTTAAACCTGCTCTGCCATGTTTCACCCGGCACACTCGTTGTCCGAAACCCTCATTAGGTCTTCAAGCTGTTTTCCTTTTAGCTTCATTTTCACATGCGGAAACAGTATAAAGTCGCAGGGAGCAAGATCTGGACTGTGAGGAGGGTGATCAATAGGTTTCAGTTTAGTAGTGGTCAAATACTCGGTGGAGGTACCAAGTGTCCATTCTTAACTTTGGCCGCAGGTTTTTCATAGATTCTATTACCCCCTTAGGCAAGCACTGTTCCGTGTACCTGTGACTGTCTTCCGTGGGTCCAATCGACCTCCATAATTCCTCTCGATTTGAAAAATACATGTATAATTTTTTTCTTAACAGATCTGGATTTTCTGACAGCTGCAGGTGTGTTCTCATCATCAAACACCCAAACTTTGTTTCGAGCCTTGGTCGGCACATCGTAATAATAGAGCCAAGTCTTTTTTATATATCGAAGCAGCCGCACAGGCAGAAGCCTAAATGCCGGAACACCGCGGCTGCTATGATGATCCCAAAGAAATTTTGTTAATACGATTTTTGAACTGCCTAAGGTTAGTAGAACTGGGAAAAGCTTCCTCTTGTAGATTGTTCCACAATCTCGACACCCTCGGGACAAAGGAGGAGTGGTCGTATCGGCCAGTTCTGAGATGTACGAAGTTCGACACGGTTAGGATGGGACGCCAAAGTCAGGCGGGTCTGTCTGGCAGGCACATCGCGCGGCGGCATCATGGAAGAGAGCTTTGAGGAGCAAAGCCCGTTGGTGTACAGATAGAAAAGAGCTAGATCGCCGGCGGCCCGCTGGTGCGAAAGAGTCCCGAGACTGTCTGTTAGAGAAGAGTCATCGATCAGTTGGACCGCCCTCCTCTGGACAACGGTATCTGAACACCCGCGTTGACATCGTGGGCTCAAAAGGACAACCCATCAATTACCACGAATATCTTCTTCTTCTTCTTCCTACTTTATTATTAGGCTCATGCCTGTTTTACTTCGGCTTTTAGCCTCAATTGATGTTGTCTGACCATCTTTTCCTCGTTCGTCTCATTGATCTTCTTTCTTCTCTTTTCTGTCATACTTTCCATGTGTTGATTCCATTCTATTTTCCTTCTTGTGGTCCACAGGTTTATTTCCTCTATACCACATCTCGCTTGTATTTCCTAACTTCTTACTCTGTCTCTTAGAGTTTGGTTTGTTATTTTTCGTAAGACTTTCATTTCTGCTGTTTCCAATAATAATCTTTGTGGTTTTGCCGTATCTGCTCTTGTTTCCGCTGTGTACATCATTATCTGGCTTATTGTTGATTTATATATTCTAGTTTTCGTTTCCGTTGTGAGGTATTTGTTTCTCCAGATTGTATTGTTGAGACATCCTGTTCGCCATGTTCACTTGTTTTTGTACTTCTTCTTCCACTTTTCCATAGCTTGACAGTTTGATTCTCAAGTATTCCGTTTCCATCACTTGTTTTATTATTTTGTTATTAACGACCAGTTTACATCGTCTCGATTCACTATCGATTTAGTTTTCTCTGTCGAAATCAGCATGTTGTATATGAGCGCCGTATCTTCGAATTCTTTAATTAATCTTTGTAGGTCATCTTCATTTTCGGCTATTATTATGGCGTCATAGGCGTAGCATATTATCTGCATTTCCTTTCCTCCCATTCGTTATCCTGTTCCTTTTTTAACTTTCTTTATGATTTCATCCATTATCAGATTAAATTATTGATGGGCTCGGCGAATCTCCTTCTAATGCCAGTTTCAAACTTGATAGGTTGCGAGAGTTTTCCTTTACATCTTACCATGGCATGTTATCTTAATTATATTCTCAATAGTTTTCACTAAATCCAGTGGTATTCCCCTGTCATATAATAAATGTATCGCGTCCCGAATTCTCACTCTCTCAAACGCTTTCTTCAAATCTATTAGGCACATATATGCTGGTTTGTTGTATTCCAGCGACTTTTCTTTTACTTGTCTTATTACAAAAACTGCATCCGTGCTTGATCTTCCTGTCCGGAATCCTTGCTGTTCTTCTTGCAGTTATTCGTTCGTTTATTTTTGTCGCTATTATTATTGTTGTCAATTTGAGTGTTGTATTTAACAGATCTATTGCTCGATAATTATTGAAGTCTTTCTTATCTCCTTTCTTGAAGAACATTAGCATGATCGCTCTCCTCCATTCATCTGGTGTTCTGTTCGTTGGGATTATTTTTTGAATAAGGAGTTGCAGTTGTTGTACAAGGTAATCACCTCCATATTTTTAGAGTTCATTTGGTATTTGATCTTCTCCTGGCGACTTTCTATTTTTTAATTTATTTATTCCTTGTTTCACATCTTCTTGGGAGATCTCAGTCTTATCATCAGTTATTATATTTGGCGAGTAGATGTCTTATGGGGATTCGGTCTCAAAACTTCCAAAATCCGCCACCAGAGGCGCTGGCGTCGCGCGCCATTGACAGGTTGTTGGACGGAATCTGTAATCATGAGTTGGGGATTCCGCCGCTAGATGGCGCTGTCAAACCAAACGGAATCTGTGTGTCATTGGACACCTGTCATGCGTCATTGGGCATCTCACGCATAGATGGCGTTACACGTCATCTGTCATACGTCATTGGACACCTGTCATTGATGGGTTGGGCATCTCGCGCATAGATGGCGCCGATTTGTTTGGCGCTGTACAAACCAAACGGAATCTATGTGTCATTGGACAGCTGCCATTGATGGGTTGGGCATCTCGCGCATAGATGGCGCCGATGTCGCACCTGTCTGGTGTTGGCGTGGATTACGGGGGGCATTCAGAACGTGTATACAGGGGTGCATCGAAAAATAGCGGATCGATGGACCGACGGTATATCGTTAAATCGTATATAGCAAGGCGTGACCTAAATAGCGTGGTGGGCTCCTCTGGTCGGTCGGTCGGTCGGTCAGAATGTCTCATAACCTGTATACGATGTACTGTTATTATTATACAGGATGATACCGTTCAAAATGAAAATAGTATAGACATTCTGACAATTATTTCGCAAACCAGAGGTATTTTCAATAAAACTACAATAATACGTTTAATATTTTATTGAAAATAGAAAAAACTACATAGGTAATATGATATTTGAAAACCAGTGGCGTAGACGTTCAACATTTCTCTGGGTACAGGAAAATTGTCCGTTGGTGTGGCATGGATTGGAATCAGCAACAAAGTTTCCAGTAGCACACGGTGTACCATCATACTTGCAAACATCAATAATGTTGGGAAAAACACCAAAAATGTGACATTTCTTGAGTAAAAAGTTTGCTTTCTGTTCTCCACGAACGTAGACATAGTCAGCCGCATATATCACCTTATTTTTAATTATTTCATTTAACTTGGAATATTTAACGTCGCCGGAAGAATATTTAAGCCCATGGAAATTCTTCTCCAAGTAAGCGACAGTTTTCTTGTCTTTAGTATTTAATGTAGAAAAAGGTTGCGGAGGTGTAAAGATGTAATGACTTTTCTTGAAACCAATTTCGATACATAGTTCTTTAGGTACGAATAATCCGTCAACTGTAAAGCCTTGAATGTCAACAAACGCGATCCTCATGATGTCTGATGCGGAACTGAGAGTCCTTCGTTGCTTACGAGATGGTTTTAATAACTTCGGTGAGGGGGAAGTACTCGAGTAAGCAGTCATGTATAATGATGCAGTAGGCCTTGGTGTTGGTTGGAAAGCCAGTATCGGCTTCGATATCCAATCTAACATCAACAGTTGATGATTTCATGGTTTCCTCTTGTTTGGAACAGTCAATAACAAACAAAGCGCGATTTTTAAAAGCGGTATAATCTAAAAGACATCTCTTCAGAGGAGAAGAAGAAGTTGTATAGCTGGTTTGAAAGTCGCTATAGTTGAAATGAGCTTCAGTAAAGTGATTGTTTGCAAAGTCCAATTGCATACGTTCGTTGGGATAGTATTCACCATTTAAAGATACTCGAATACTAGCAGCATTCACGTGATCAAACAGGGTAGGGTCTGAGGTTGCGACGTCACGTTTACCGGTTTGGAAACATACTATAATGAAACGTGGTCTTTCGATTGCGGTGCTAGTTTTAACTGACCATATTTCTCTTCTCGCATCTGCGGTAATTGCAGGCAGTTCATTCAGATCCCATTTTCTAAACGGTATAAGTATCGGCTTATCAGTTTGAATAGCTTTCAAAAGTTGTTCTTTCACATCATCACTCGGGTAAATATGTTTGATTTTCAGTTCCATGCTTTCAATAGTTATTTTCGCTGTCGTCGTCGTTCCAGTTTTTTCCTTGATAATGATACAATCGTTATCGTTTCTAGCTCTCACAAATCTGAGAGTTTGTCTGCCACACGTAATCATAGGATAATCATTGAAAATGTTGAAAATATGTTTAAGCGGCATTAGCAAGCTAAAAGACTTGTTATGTGTTGACGCCATTATAGGTGTTGAAGGATAGTTCCATCCAGCTATAGCCATATGATTTGAGTCTTCCTCACTGTAACATACGTAAGCTCGGACAGTACTTACAATACCAGGATCACGTACTGTTTCAACTTCTCTAGCGGATTCACTGTAAGTGCAAGAGTCAAATAGGAAGGCACCAAAGTTTGGAGCTAAAGATACATCTCCTGCTCCTCCTCCAGTTATTTCAACTTTTCCTTTGATAGATAGAAGGGAAGCGTTCATTGCAAAGAACGAATCTACTTGATTGATGCTAAATTCCACAACATCATTACAATTAAATGACTTGATGAACGGCGTATAAGATCTATACTCAGCCTTGCGAATAGATTCATCGAATGCTGGAGATCGATATAGATCAAACATCGGAGAAGTATGTGATGCTGCTGCTGCTGCCTCCTCAGTTTTTCTCTTTTTGTACATGATTCTTGTTGTTGTTGACATGATATCCAAGTGAGCGTAGAAACAGGATATTTGATGTAGTTAGTAGTAGATGTCGTCGCTTAGGTGCTTGGGGTAATACTGAAGTTGCCTTGGAAGCACCACTATGTCTTATAATCACTAATCCCATCTGCGCTTCGCTCTCAACTCCAACACAAGAGTACTAGTTTCACCTTGAAAGTTTACAGGACGACCGTCTTGATCTAAAGCCAACACTGTGATGTTGGTTATTTCTTGTTTCGGTATAACAGGTAGATATAGTAAATTTACAGGTGTTTCGACTATAGCGTATCCAGGATCGGCTGTCACAGCAAATTCGTAGATCGTGTGTGCAGGCGTGTCTCCGTCAAAGGCTCCCGACGTAATGTTAGCATCAAAGTGTATGGTTGATACTTTTATTATGTTGTTAAATCAGAAGAATGCTTTTGACCAGGATTAAGAACTTTTTTCGAGAATCCCAATAGATGTCCAAGATTATTCGGTTCTGTAAAAACTATTTTATAATACTTGCTAAAGATTTCACATTGCAGTGTATTATTGTTAGGTTTTAGAGAAAAATAATCATACAGAGGAGCAACTTCATTTTCAAGATTCATTTGCGTTCGTATAAATGTTTCTATGTCGGTAATTTCATAACAACCTGTCGGAAACTCGATGACTTTTAATTGACCACCACCACCACCACCTATCCGGTCGATATAATAAAATTTATCTCCTTTTTCAATATTCGGTATGGAATTGTATGAAGTAAAAGACCTAAGCGCCAATTCATAATCTTTTTTCGGATCCAACACTATCGGTGTTGAAGGACGAAATGAAAATATATGAGTAGTGCTATTGACTCTCAACAACTGCGACATGATGAATGAAAAAATATAGCTGTGTACTAAGCATTTATTCAAGTTTTTTTGTTTGTTTATTTTCGAATGGATAATTTACAGAAATAACAATTTGCTTGAGCAGTAGCCGGTCCATCCCAATGTGTTGCCCAATCAGGTCTGTTGTAGTGAACATAGCATGGAAGTCGTATTTGAAGATCAAAATTGGATGTGTATTCTGCAGGCAGTTTGTGCCATATACTCAACAATTCTGCAGGTCTCACATTGCTTATTAAATATTCCAGCGGCGGAATATTCTTCTCAAACTCTTCTAATGTAAATTCCGATAATGTTTTATTATCCATCGTTGTTGTTGTTGTTATTGTTATTGTATAGAAATTTCAAACACAATTAATTGTCCGCAATTAACTTGATTATAAGTTTGGTAAGGATCGTTGTTGTAGAAAATTTTAGCGTTTTTCAGATATCGAACAAGTTCCTGTGGAGGCTTCAGGTTACCAAATGAATCGAAATACTCAACGTTGTTGTTTATCTTTTTATAAGCTACCCAATGAGTTCCGTTGTTTTGTGAAATATCTAAGTTCACGACGGCGCATTCTCTTTTACGTGGACCGTCTCGTGGTAAAGTGTCACGCATGAAGACACCTCGGAAATGAGGTATGTTCAAGAGCTTCGCATATTGCTTTATTCATAATCATAAAGCGCTTTCTTGGGTAGCTTGATGTTTAGTTTTTTTGACTTTTTTTTTTGAGGTACAACCCATAACCACCTTTAGCATTTTTTCTCAAATACAATCCTTTGCCCAAAGACTCCATAGCTTTGTTATGGCGATGGTCTTCCTCCAATTTCTTTTGTGCATTCTTGGCATCAACGACCGTTTTGGCCACACCTGCAGCTCCCCCTGCGAGCGCCCCCAAGGCACTTAATCCGGCGAAAAGGGGGATCAAGGGTAGGAATCCCCCAGATTTGCCTTCGATCGGAATTATTCTCGGTAGTCGAACTTTATGTTTTCCACCTGCACTCTTCACCGCTAATCTTGCCGCTTTAAGAGCAACCAATGCAGACTTTTTTAATGTCGTGGTGGTGGGAGCATTTTTCTTCAAGGACTTTGTGATTTTCGTGAGAACACCTCGTCGAAAAGATGATTTCTTCTGCCCCATACCCAATTTTCGCTTAACTTTCATTGCGGTGGTTGTTAGCCAAGCTGCAGTCATTTCTCCTAGTGAAGCGTCAGGTGCTTTTACACGTTCCCAGGCTCGGTTCTCAAGAATCCAATCAGCTTTGTGTCTGTCTTTCAAATTTTTGTATAAGGCGTATGCAATATCGTGGTCTCTTGCAGCACGATCCAATGGGTTCTTTCCAGGATCTCCTCGTGCTAACCTCTTCTTTAATTTAGTCCCCGCTGAAAATATACATATACATGTGTGAGAATGAAAAAAAAAATATCCTAATCTGTCGCACACTTACGTCCCAGGAACTGATACGAAGGTACGTGGAGTTCTATCGGAAGATTATTTATCAGAGAGTTTACAACACCTTCACCCTTGTAAGTTAACATGAGAACTGTTGATGATGCGTTAGCAATATCTACATATATACTTTTACACATTCCCTATTCGAACGCCACACGATGAAGGTTGTTCAACAAGAGCAGTCATTACCCATTGATAACTTGGATTTTACAGCAAAAACTCAACATAGTAAACATGGTAAATTGTTACCGAATTCGTTTCGCGCTATCATCTGCGGACCAAGCGGATGTGGAAAAACGAACGTAATGCTGGCGCTGCTTTTCCATCCAAACGGTGCTAAGTTTAAAAATGTTTACGTTTATTCAAAATCGTTGTATCAACCAAAGTATCAACTGCTTCAAGAAGTGATTTCCGCTGCTAAGGGTGTTGGCTATTTCCTATTTAAGGATAACGAGGAAATTATAAGTCCAAGTAAGGCTAAAAATAGCTCTATATTCATATTTGACGACGTGTCGTGTGACGGTCAGCAGAAAATTCGAGAGTATTACTCCATGTGTCGTCATAAAGATATCGATGCTGCATATCTCTGCCAAACATACTCTAAAATTCCAAAACAGCTCATACGAGACAACTGTAACATTATAGTACTATTTAAGCAGGATGAAATTAATCTAAAACATATATTTGATGAGCATGTATCTCCAGATGTTACTTTTGATGAATTCAAAAAGATGTGTTCGAATGTTGGGCAGAAAAGTACGGTACGTTAGTTATTGTTAAAGACTTTCCTCTTAATTATGGTCGATACAGAGTAGGATTTGATAAGTACATAAAATTGTAGGCTTATCATGTACGCCATCATTCAGTAACATGATGTCAAAGGACCAAGTTGCCGTTGCTAGTCATAAAAGAAAGATCGCAGAACTTGCTCGAGCTATACGTAAAAAGTATCTTACTTTAAAGTTAGGTCGAACTGCAGAAGATGAATCTATTAGAAAACTTTTCAAACCAATATCTGAACCTCTTAAGCAAATAGCTAAGACTCAGCAGTATCCTTCATTTAGTATTAAAAAAGAGGGAAAATTGAAACAGGATGATGATGATGATGATGATGTATTCACACAGAACCCAAACTATCTCAATTTAGAAGACGTGGCTTCAACTGATGAACAAGGTAATATACCGCCGAGACCTGAAACACCACCACTACCTGAAGAAATGCGTCCTGCTGATTTTTCACAAGAAGCAATAGAAGAATACTTAGATCAATATCCCCCAATAAGCCATAATTATTTACAAGATTTTTGGACACAAAACGATAAAATTGATAAAAATTATGAACCTATATATACCGACAACATTGGTTGGATGTTAGGTAAACGCCGAATTAAATTTGATAGAGCGACTGGCCAAATACAGATATTACCTGAGGGGACAAACTTAGCAGGTACATGGTTTCGTGGCACACCTGGGCTGTATCAACTTTTATTCTATAATGACCCAAACTATGCAGATGCAGATTTACAACCCTATAAAAATCTATTGCAAAGTACCGGTGTTCATTTAGATTCGCTTGGACGCCTAAAAGGTTCGACAGGATTTAAATATAATCACATTATTAAGCCTCTCTTTAAAGATGTGCAGAAAAATAAAGGTACAATTGTCACACGATCAACATCTACAAAAATACGTAGTCCACTTAGTCGATCATTAACAAGATCCACTCCCTCAACAACAACAACAACAACAACAACAACATCATCAACATCAAAACCGCCAACAGGAAAAGGTATCGGTGATTACTTGACATACAACGAGGAACCAATCGAATACGTGTACTGGGATGATCCCAATGAATTAATCGATCGACTTAAACTCCTTATGGCATCTCAGGAAGCTGGCAATACGTCGCATGATAATGAAATAGTAGCCATCCTCAACGAGCTAAAAGAAGCTAATGTAATACAGTAATCTAGTTCCTTGGTCTTTCATTTACACGATGAGTCTTGATAAATTCGGACGTCGCTTTGATAAACAAAAGACACTTCCGTATATGCGTACACCGCCAAAGTTAACACTACCCCATACTTCTGATGGAAATGTTGACTTCAAGAACGTAAAGTTGTGTAATATAAAAGATCCCACAGATAATTCAGATGCGGCAACTAAAAAATACGTAGATACTTCAGTGATTGATTTAAAAAAAATAACAGCAAAAACAGATCAAATAACAGAGTTTATTTCGAGAAATCCGCCTACTTCTGGTAAACATATGGCAACAAAAAAATATGTAGATGACTCTATTGCAAATATAACAACAAGAATAGAACAGGAGTTGGCTACAATTAAGTCTCATACCGATTTGACTCCAATACGGAAAAATATCATTGATTTATCCTCTGAATTACAACTTTTGCAAGGACGCACATCATATATATCATTGAAAACATTCGATCTTGCTAAGCGTATAAAGCCAATGGAACAACAATTTAAAGCGTTAAAACATGATGACGTACGCCAAGGAGAAGCTACAACTAGTTAACGAGCTGCACAAGCCTGCTCGAAAAAATTATCTAAGACGACGTACCATCATTAAAGGCTTAGACGATTTATGGCAGACGGACTTGGCTGAAATGCGACCTTATGCTCATCAAAATAAAAATTTCAAATTAATTCTCGTCGTAATCGATTCTTTTTCCAAGTTTATGTGGACTAGACCGTTAAAGACAAAGACGGGTGAGGAGATAACTCGTGCGTTTTCGGATATCCTCGCACATACGGAACGTACGCCGAAAAATCTACAATCTGATCAAGGTAAAGAATTTTACAATAGTAAATTTCAAACTTTAATGAAGAAGCATGATATTAATCATTATAGTACATATAGCATCAAGAAAGCGGCCATTGCTGAAGAGCCATAAGGACGTTGAAAAATAAACTTTACAAATACTTTAGCTTAATGGGATCGTATAAATGGATTGATATATTACAAAGCATTACCAATGAATACAATGGAACACGTCATCAAACCATCGGATGTAAACCATCACAAATTAATAAATCCAACGAAAAATGTATCTTAAATCGAAAATATACTCATTTAAAAATCGCGGGCCCGCGTAAGTTTAAAGTTGGTGACATTGTACGCATCAGCAAAACCAAAATGCTATTCGACAAGGGATACGTTCCAAGCTGGACAACGGAATTATTTAAAGTTACTAAAATTAATATTACCAACCCTGCAACGTACATGCTCGAAGATATGCAAGGTGCACCGATCAAAGGAGCCTTTTATGACGAAGAATTACAGAAAACAGCCAATCCAGATGTTTATTTAGTTGAAAAAGTTTTACGTCGTAAAGGTAAAAAAATGTACGTCAAATGGCTTGGCCTTGATGCAAAACATAATAGTTGGATTGACAATGATGCGATCGTCTAGGTGTATGGGGTGGGGGGTTTCTGCTAAAAGTGAGTTCTCAGTCGGTTGCAGTCAGTCAGTCAGTCAGTCAGGCAGCTAGTAAAAAAAAAAAAATGGATACCAGTGGTAGTGGTTCAAGTTGCAGCGGAGTTTGACCTCACCACCAGCAGCTCACACGAAT